>JAAMXV010000668.1:0-141392 GCA_019693495.1 Axilococcus clingmanii
CCACTGTTCTGGAATACGACCGGTCGACTGGAAGGCACCGGCGCGGAAATTTTCCGCCTGTCTCAATGTAGACGATGTGCCTCAAGTGTGGATCTGAGAATCTTGAGAGGTGCCCGCTCACCCTTAGTCTCAAGACGTTCCGAGAAGTGCTTTAAAAATCTTTTCCGCTGCGCCCATGCATTTTGATTGAGGGATCCTACACCACAATAATAAGTGTCTTCTAAGATTCTAACCTTGTGCAACAACGATGTATCTTGGATCGAAGTATGCCGAAGACACGATGACTTTACAGCACCATGCCAGAAGCAAATAACAGCGGTAATAATTTCCACCAAAGTTTATATTTAAATTCCACGAGCTTGCTCGCACCATGTGACCCTGCAGCAAGCTTTCCGATTGGTGCCCTGTATACACCGGTGCCTGCTTCCTCAGATATACCGGTCGTTGCTTCACCTCCACAAAGTTGTGCGAATTGTAGGGCCTTCAAAAGTATTCATACCCCTTCAACTGCAAGTGGAGAGTGGCATTGTATTTTTTGCCTTCATTTGAATAGGCAACAGGCTTCAACACTACCAAAAGATGAGGTTATCGACTATATTATACATCCCACTACCCCACCAAGTCTTCAATCGGACACGGCATCGTATCTGATACTGGTTGTGGATCTGCGTCAATCAAACGCAAAAGGATGGGAAACTGTTGCGGGAGCTGTGCACCAAGCTTTAACGAGAATCGCCGAGACAGACGTCAATGTTGGGCTGATAACGGTCGCCAACTCCTTGGCAGTCTATCAACTTGGACATCCTAGAGAGCACTATTTGCATGTTGACACATTGCCCTTGAAATTTGACTATACTGCAGATGCGCAGCTTAAACAGCAGCTGCTTGTACCGCTGATCACGCATCAAGATGCAGTTCAGTCGGCTATTTCCGGGCTGCGGCCGTGTACAAGTGCTGGTAAAAATGATCTCTGCAGCCCGCTGGCATCAGGAATAACTGCTGCAGTCTGCTGCATGAAATTGGTAAGAGGCTTGAAACGAATTGCTGTCTTATGTCCGAGCGCCCTTGATGCTCCCATCAACGAGATTGATGTAGAGGTACTGGAGGGCGTCTTTGAACAAGCGGCGGCGGCTGATGTGATGGTTGATGTGTTGGCTACTGGAAGCCCCCATCTGTTGAGCCCACTCTGCACTGCAGCAAAGCTCACTGGTGGAATCAGTGTTATTCATAGTGAGATTACCACAGCATTTTGCAGGAATGTGGAATTACTGCTCACAGACGGTACCCAGAATCTGCGGTGCACAATTCAGGTCCGGACAAGCTCCGCAGTAGGGGTGGACTCTGTGATAGGGTCATTTCTTCAATTGGATGAAAGAACAGTATTACTGCGTCCATGTCAATCAATCGCAATGTACTTTAGCTGTAGGAAGCTCCCGGATCACCCCAGTTTGTGGATCCAAATAGTAGGAACCTGGATTAACAAGGACAAGCTGCTAGTACAAAGGGTGTTGACCTGCAAATTGTTGGCCACACCTAAGAGGAGGATGGTAGTGCAGGGACTCGATTCTAGGTTGACGGCTCTGCTCGTTGCAAAACGCTGGGTTGAACAAGCATTGATTGTTCAAGCTGCCAGCGATAGGAAGGAGTCTGAAATTTTGAAGAGAAAAGTTGGAAGGCACCTGTATGACATCATAGCATCTGGTGGAGAGACCACCGACTCCCCCACAGATGGTTGGTTCACAGGCCCTTGTAGATACTCAATACCTCGAGATATGGTAGCCTTAGCCAAAGGTATGTATAATTTGCAACATGGACCTCTTCTCGGTTGTCATGGAACCGACGCTGCAAAGTCGCACCTTCTGGGGCATACTTTCCTCATGGCCAACCTCATTGTTGGTGCGTTGATATTGGTGCCAGAGCTTCATGTTCTCATGTCATTAAATAGCAATTTTATGAAGGTAGAGCCAGTGGACATCATTGTGCTCATCTGTCTTGCAGGAGTGTTGGATTGTGGGCATTGTGTGTATGTGTGGCTAGGTGAGCAGAGGAATGTGGCGGGAGAAGTTGAAAGTAAGGCAGTGAGTTATGCAGAGAGCTTATGTCAGCAGAGGTTTCCACTGCCTGAGATTATTGTTGTGAAACCTGGGAGCAAGCAAGAGAAAGAGTTTTTCGCATTGCTGCTTCCAGGTAGCAGAGATTCAGCAGCACTCCAATGCAAACAGCTCCCATTGCTGTCTGCAGTACTCGACAGAACGATTGCTAATGCTGTAGCTCGCTGTCCAGAAACATCTCGCCCTTCGTTTTACGAGTGGCTGTTCAAGAATGATCTGAAATTAGTTTAGTCATTAAGTTTCGCTGGTTTTTGACATCAAAAAGTTAAAAGAGCAATACATGTTTACTCATAGGTGGATTATATCAAACAAAACACGCATCGTCGGCTGTCGTTTCGGGCTGAGAGCTAGATTTCAACCTCCTTTATCTCTTTTCAGAAAGCATGGGATGTAAGTGCGCTTGGTTGCTGGTTTCTTCTTCTGTTGCTGACAAAAAACTGCATCGTCCACCACCGCTCAGAGCACATAGCAGACCGGGGGATCTTTTCGATGTACTCACAGATAGAGAAACACCTCTGTCAAGACTGCAAGAGCTGTTGGATGATGCCATTGACAATGAAGACTATGATAGTGCTGCGCAGTTGCGGGATGAGCTCCAGAAGCGCCGTGTGGACAGTAGGCTAGCAGTACAGGAAGTCAATGAGACTTTTTATCGAGCCTTTCAAGCTGCCAATGCTCAAGCCATGGCAGATGTTTGGGGATATGGAGAGCATGTGCAATGCATCCACCCCTTGGCAGGTTGTATAGCAGGGCGGCAGGCGGTGTTGGAAAGTTGGAGTTTAATCTTGAGGGGTCATAGAGTGAAAATACAATTGGAGGATGTTCGTATATTTACAACAGATGAAACAGCCCTCGTTACATGCACAGAAATCGTAGATGGAGGTGATAGCAAAGGAAGAATAGTAGCCACAAATGTATTTGAAAAGCAAAAAGGGAAATGGAAATTATTACACCATCATGGGAGTCCAGCTCCTCCACCCATGTAAGCAAATCATCATTTTTTCCACTTAGAAATGGCAAGCCTCGCTAGGTTAGGATTATAGGCGAGTCGTCCCTTTACAAAGGGTGAATGGTCAGGAGGCTTTAATCCTAGAAATTTCAGTCTTTGTTGCCGTTTATGAGTCGCCATTGCAGACCTCTCTGCGCGGTTGGGTGATACCTTTTTAGAACCACCCTTGACGAACGCTGGTGATCTCTTACTTGCTCTCCCTTTCCATTGCGGCTCTGGCCGGACATAAAATACATCGGGGAGTACTTTAAAAGTTTTGTAACTCTGTACCTCTTGGATAGCAATATGGAATATGTCCCGCTGGCACTCCTTGGCATGTTTTTCAAAGCAATCGTCCCAATCTGCTAGGGCACGTTTGGAGCCGATCCATCCAAACTCATGCGTGCCAAAGAACCTGACTGGTATCGATGTGGGCCTAGGAGGGTCTGCATCAACCGGATAAGATAGGTCATGATGAGGACTCAACACTTTGGCAGGCCACCAAGGGCAATCTCCAACTTTGGCCCACACAAGCTGGCCCCCCGGATCAACTCTGTCCATATTCTGCTGAGGTGAAGGCGGGGCAGCAGGTACTCCTGAAAAAATGACTTGTCCGGCAGCTATCATTTGACCTCGAAACAATCTTTGAGGCAAGGAAATCTGTTCCATCATTGGAATTTCAGAGTTACTCGTGGGCAAACTGCTTGTATCAACGGCCGCCCTTTCCGCGCCGCCTGCCCCTGCAAAGGTTGCTCCGCCAGCACTGATGCTTTGCATCCTTAACGAGCAACCTAAAATGGCCTGACAGAGGACAGTGCGAGCGCTCGTCTAAATACAAGTACTTGAGATTAAAAGATCAAGGTGTGTTGGAACAATTTACGGATACCGATAACTATAATCAGTCAACAAAGGCATATTAAATAGTACGGCCACATACAGAAAGTTTGCAGATATGGCGGCAGAGTCTTGTGCCAAGCGTTGACCTTCGGTTTTCTACATAACATGTACAAAATTGGCGGATTCTCTTTCGAAGGAACGAATGAGCCAGATTCTAGACACGCGTCGCCATATTTCAAGATATTATAACGATATATACGAGTTCAAGATGTAAAGAAATGGATGCAAGGCGCGTTCGACAGCGTTTGACTGAATTAATTGATCACTTCACAACCTCGGGGACTGCGGACAAGCTGAAGGACTTAAAAACCATATGCAAATGCAGCAATGACAATGTAGAGATCTCTTTTTATTTACTTCTTGAAAAACTAAGAGCAGAGAACAGCCAGGTATGTTGGCATCTTCCATCCATTCTGGTGGGCAAAAAGCCGTGTGCGCTCACCAGTTGAGATTCTGCAGGTCCGCCTCCTGGCATTGGAGCTCTTCGAAGAGCTTTATGCAAGATCGCAAACCTTCAAAAGATTGGTAGCTCATAATTTTAGGGAATTCCTTGAGCTTGTGGTGGGCTTCAGAGTGGACAAGCCACTTCCGCCGCCTTCTCGTGCAGCGGTGGAGCTGCGCACGAAAGCTCTCCGACTGGTTGTGCACTGGGTGAAGACCTCCAAGTACTCGCAGATCATCCATGGGTATGATTACCTGGAAAAGACTCTCAAATTGACCTTCCCAGAAATAGATCGTAGACTCGCTACCCAAGAAGCTGAACAAAGAGCCCAGCAACAAAGGGCACGACGTTTAGCTCATGAGAATTATGAAATTCTACAAGGTGAGTGGGAAGAGAAGATGCAGGAGTACAAATCTTTGTTGGTGCAGCTGAGCAATTGCCTTGGGATGTGGGTTGGCGAGACATTGGGGTCAGATGAGGAAGAATGGGAAGATGTTGGCGCCAATGTACCAGTGCACAATGTAGAAGATGATGAGGAATTGGAAGCGGTCTTAGAAAACGCTGCTAGCCTGTACAAGCTCATAAGCACAAGAGCTCTCCCTACACTTCAAAGCTGGATGAGGGTGCTGGGTGAAGTTGACCTTGGAGAGCCTGGCACTGTTGCATTTGCACGGGGAGCTGGCTATCTGAGGGCGGTCACTGAATTGAGGACATCATTGTCAGCCGGCATACAGCAATTTGAGGTGCTTGGATTAGACCTCACCTCCCTGGTGCAAAAGCAAAAACACAAATTAAAAGGCGACGGGGGCATTAGCTCACCTGAGCCTAAGGCACAAGATGCATTTGGTGATTCATCTGGGGGTAAGGAACATAATCTCCCGGTTTCCAATCCTTATCACAAGTTTGAAGATCCGACTGCTGCAAAGCAAAGAAAGCCAGCAGGGCGGGACTGCATCAAACAAGCAGAGAAGATGTCATCGTCCCTTCCTGAACATGTGCGGTTATCTTTGGCTGAGAAGGCTCCCGTGTTGCCTGCGGGTCCATATACAACATTCTGGGACACAGATTCTGCACCTCGCTATGTTTCGACACATGGCCTTGAGATTTCAAATCATTGGGGTCCAGTAGATGTGCACCAAGAGTTGCCTAAAGAAAGAGTTGAAGAAATGTATCTATACAATGGTGGCAATCCCGCTGCAAGTAAAACAAAGACGGCAGATGTGAGCAAGGGAGTCACCGAGGAGGCTGGGCCCAGCAATCCTTTAGCTGCAGTTGAAGGGACTAAGTTGCAAAGACAGGCAGAGAAGGCATACAATGAAGCTATAATTGGTGGTGAAAGTTCAGATTCTGCATTAGCCAGGCGATTAGAGCAAGCAGTAGCGAACAATGCAGGCAAAAGGAAGGTAGCCCAGAGCACAACAGTCAGGGAAAGGCTGAGGCGCAAGCTCTTGTCAGGCCGCATTGAGAAAATTGCCATCATGGAATCTATGAATGCGGAGGCTGAAGTTCGTAGAGACAAGTTTGGGGCAAATCAATGGGACAATAAATAAGAAAAAAGATAATTACTTGACACCCATGACAACAAGCTTAATGTTTTGGAATTCGGCTAGACCGTACTTGCTTTGTTCTCGTCCTAGTCCACTTTGTTTGACCCCTCCAAAAGGTGCTATTTCTGATGTGATATTGATTTCGTTAACACCAACCATACCATACTCCAATTGTTCAGACATCTTCCAAGCCCTAGATATATCATTTGTGTAAAAGTATGCTGCCAAGCCATACGGGGTATTATTCGCCAGCGCAATGGCTTCTCGCTCTGATTGAAAAGTCACAACTGGAGTTACTGGACCAAAAATTTCCTGGCTGAAGATAGACATGCTAGGGTCAACATCCATTAGGACAGTTGGGTTGTAAAAGTTGCCACCTTGCAATGGGTGCCCAACTTCGTAATTGGGACGGGAGCCACCAATGGCCACTTTGGCCCCTCTTTCAACTGCTTCCTTGACCTTGGTACTCACGCGAATTAACGCATCTTGTGTAATTAAGGGCCCATGCGTTGTTCCGGACTCTAATCCATTCCCAACTTTGTATTTTTGAACCCTATCAACCAAGGCCTCTGTGAACTGCTTGCTGATAGAAGCATCAACAAAGCATCTATTGGTGCAGATACATGTCTGGCCAGCATTACGATAAGAGCTTGTGGCCACATCTCTTGCAGCCTTCTCAATATCTGCATCCTTGAAGACGATGAAAGGAGCATTTCCCCCCAACTCAAGGCTTGCTTTCTTCACAGTAGCCGCGGATTGTTCCAGCAATTTCTTCCCCACGGCAGTACTGCCTGTAAACCCAAATTTTCGAATATCTTCAGAACGCATCAATTCAGATCCTATAGACTTGGCATCCCCTGAAACAATGTTGAATACTCCAGGAGGAAGCCCTGCTCTGTTTGCCAATTCGGCCAATGCAAATGCTGTCATTGGAGTCAGCTCAGATGGTTTGAGGACAACGGTACAACCTGCTGCAAGGGCTGGTGCAACCTTTCTTGTTATCATAGAGAACGGGAAGTTCCAAGGAGTTATAGCAGCAACCACTCCAATAGGTTGCTTGAGAGTGAGAAATCTTTTGTTTGGATCTGGAGACTCAAATATGTCTCCAGTCGACCGAATAGCCTCCTCTGCAAACCACGATATAGACTCAATCCCGCCAGAAATTTCTGCCTTGGACTCAGCTAACGGCTTTCCACATTCCATTGTCATGATTGTTGCAATGTCATCTTTGGCAGCCTCGCACTCCCTATACCAATTCCAAAGAATCGAGGCCCGCTCTTTTGCAGTCCGGCTAGACCATCCAGGGAAGGCACTAGAGGCTGCAGCAATGGCTGCGTTGGCTTCATTTGCACCACAACTTGCGATAGACGCTAATGTCTGACCTGTAGCAGGATTGTGCACTTCATACGTTGGGCCTCCGACGCTCTCCCTAAACTCGCCAGCTATGAAGGGGAGGGCCTTGGCCAACCCGGTATCCTCTAGCCTGCAAGTAACAACCTCTGCAACAGTTGCTGCAGGAGCGCTGGTTGCTAAATGACGCGATGGGAAGCGGTTTAGAGCAGACGAGTGTAGGGTCTGAACGTTCAATCGCCGAATTGAACGAGACATTCTGGAAGAAGGGACGATATGGCGATTCTGGCAGAAGAATTTGATGTCCATGTACAGTCAGCTTAGTTATTTGAGAAACCATTGATGTGAAACGTATCTCAGCTTACATAAGAGGCTCCCTTGTTGAATCGGGCATTGGACGTGCATACATGTGATGAGGTTGCCCCCATAGACTAAGAGTATCTCAATTGGGAACTGGGACACCACTCACAGAGATGGAGGGTCAACAGCCACTTATGTTTGGGTGAGAGGGCTCACCAAAATGGAGGCAATGGTCCCTAATGTTTAACAGCTGGTCCAGTGTCCATCCTGGTAAACCCTCCCAAGGTGGGCTGGAGTATCTATGTTGCCAGAAGTCTATGGATACCTTAATTCAAACCATTTACAAAAGTTCACATTAGCAGTCGATACAAGTCTCTAGTCTTTGCAACCTCTTGGTTCTGCCCGTTGATCCGTTTGCGACTCATAGTCTCTCCGTCAAGGATCGAGCGATCTGACTATGAATCTGGGTGCTACCATATCAAGGGGTATCTTATCATACTTGGAAGGGTTTAAGGGCTTTCGAGGACGCATTGTGCAAGTTCGCAATTTCTCTGCTGCACCGTTGCCGGAACAAACAGGTGGGGGAAGTGAAAGCAAGCCAATGAACTATTGCAATGCAATAAATGATGCCTTACATATAGCTTTGGCTGAAAACAAGAAAGGGTTAGTTTTCGGTGAGGATGTAGCGTTCGGTGGGGTTTTCAGATGCACCGTTGGACTCCTAGAGAAGTTTGGGAGGGATCGTGTTTTCAACACTCCGCTGTCAGAGCAAGGAATTGTTGGATTCGCGGTTGGGCTTGCTGCTGAAGGGTATACGCCCGTAGCAGAGATTCAATTTGCAGACTACATATTTCCTGCTTTTGATCAAATAACTAACGAAGCTGCCAAGTATAGATATAGAACAGGCGGGACATATGATGTTGGGGGGTTAACAATCAGAACACCCTATGGTGCAGTCGGGCATGGGGGTCATTATCATTCCCAGTCACCCGAAGCGTTTTTCACCCATATACCAGGTATTAAAGTTGTCATGCCAAGTGGACCAAAGGAGGCCAAAGGCCTTCTGTTAGCGTCAATAAAAGACCCTAATCCGGTCATTTTCTTCGAAGCCAAAATGTTGTATCGCACGGCGATTGAAGAGGTACCAACTGGATCTTCAGAGATTCCACTCGGCAAAGCTAGAATTCTACAAGAAGGGTCCGATGTGACGGTTGTAAGCTGGGGACAGCAAGTTGCGGTAGTCGACTTGACCGCAAAACTAGTAAGAGAAAAGTCGGGGATAGAGTGCGAAGTCATAGATCTTAGAACATTGCTTCCCTGGGATGTTGATTCTGTAGTGAAATCTGTGAATAAGACTGGTAAGCTTGTCGTGAGTCATGAAGCACCAATCACCAGTGGATTTGGAGCTGAAGTGGTATCCACTATAGTAGACAAGTGCTTTTGGAAACTACAAGCCCCACCAGCACGTGTTTGTGGTTATGATACCCCGTTTCCACTGGTATACGAACCTTTGTATCTTCCTAGTGTTCAGAGAGTATCAGATGCAATCATACAAGTAGCAAAACTGTAATTGTAACATGGTTATGTAAACATTTTATTCTTAGAGCTGACAACCTTCCGAGTAGCTGGCCTATTTGCAATAATCCTCAGAAGGATCAGCGAGGACACAAGTGAGATAAAGTGTGACAATAAAGCATTCGTTGTAGCTTGCACCTGGAAGACATCGAAAGCCAGGACTGGGTTCCAAGTTGCCATAGTGGAGGCCATGAATGGGTTTACTGTTGCGGATGTCAGAGTCTTCGCAACCAACAGGCCAATGATTGCTTGCAATGCAAGAAGAGCACATGAACTACCAATGATGTTTATCCATACTCCCTTCTCCAGCATGTTTATGACGTCACTTCGCCTGATTCTTGGAGCTCCTTCCAAACTAGGGGCAATCAAGAACTGTCTTAGTTTCTTTGCGAGCCGCATGTAGCCAAATGACCAGAATGTAGAGAGAAACCCTAAACCAATGCCGCACATAGTTAATACATTAGTGATGCTTGGGCCAGCATTAGAGGTCGTTGCAAATGCCAACGAAAATATTACGATCACTGCTGCTACTGTATTTAATACCAACTGCACCCAAAATGCAAGCCAACCACATCGGCGACAGGCATTTGCAGCCATTTCCAGATTCTTCCTAGCAATATCAGAAACTACTTCTGGGGAAAAATCAGTATTACTTGGCGAAGGGCTGTCAGCAGCTATCGCTGCTTGTGGCTTGGTGGGGTAGGGTCTTGAGGCGAGCGGGAGGAGAACTACCCGTCGGCTGGGGATCCCAGGTGTCGGCACGTTACGGAGTGCGAACAAGCCTCTAGATATAAACGTTAACATCACACATCCTCCACTATTCCTATCCACGGTAACCTTTGTAGGATTCAGTCGGCGTCCTAGCATCTCCTATCAAAAACTCTCCCAGATTATTGCAGGCTGAGCACCGTATTATCGCGGAGTTGTGAATGTTACTTGAGGGCAGAAAGAGGCCATTTAATTATCGCGACTTTAATTTACATTACGTGAAAGGGACCGGCGGTGGAAGAACATTGCCAACAATGCACAATGCCTGATAACTTGCTCCCATTCCATCGTCATGATGCACCTGACCATTTTTGCTACCAACTAGGCGATGAAAGCCTTCTTGCAAATCTCTAGACTGTTCCCCTGTTGCAGTCTTCATGAGCTGCTGCAAACGTGCCTCTATACCCAGGCCGGTAAGGAAACTCGCTTGGGTGATGGGCCCGTACAAAGACACGCCTTTGTGAATTGTTGCTGCTTGTTTCAATGCATCAAAGTCTACACGCGCACTTAGATCTGCAGTGCCAGGAGAATCTAAAATGCCAACAAATTCATGGTTTCTTATAGCCTGCAGACTGTTCTGATACGGTCCATTTTGCCCATAATCAATGATGAGTGCAGCACCTCCATGGGTTGAGACTCTGGACGCTAACTTATCAGCCAATACCATGCCTTGAGGGCAAACTTCAATAGCTGCTAATGATGATCGTGTCTTCACAGGAATGCTTTGCAACCGATTTGTCAATATTACTTTTGATGCAGGCGTTGGCCCAGGAGATAAAACGAACCGCAGATGCAGTGGAGAAGCATCGTCAGAAATGTCAATCAATCTCTCACACCAGCCCCTGGATGTCTTCTGGAACTGATGCACAGGGAGAGCATCAACAAACTCATGGGCTATATACAATGTCTGTGGCGCATCTGCTGAGCCGTCAACTTCATCTATATGTCTATGCCATTTGACATCAATACTACCATGTCCTAATGTACTCTTACCTGCTCCAACCTCAATATCTCCTTGGCACTGGAGCGCTCCCCACTGCAGTTGACGCAATCTATCACTGATTTCTACGAACTCTATGCTGAGTCCACTTGCAAATTGTGAAAAAACAGAGGTGCCACGCAACAAATCTGCCATAAGCGTTCCTTTTCCTGGGCCAAGCTCTACTATTCGTAACCTTTGAGGTGACTGCAATTGTTGCCAGGTAGCAACACACCAGATCCCAACCATTTCACCAAACATTTGAGAAATTTCAGGCGATGTAACAAAGTCTCCTGAACTTCCAAAAACTTCGTTGTGCTGATAATACCCCTCCCGTGAGTTTGTCAGCACTTCAGACATGTATTCGGCAAGTGTGATAGGACCACCACGAAACTTAATGAGAGACTTGAGGTGGCGCTCCAGTTCCGTCTCCGAGCGCTTCTCAGTTACTGTGCAGTTGGCGATGGGGCTGCGGGGAGAGAAGAGTCCAGAGCGGTCAATGCTGAGGATACTATCAGCATCATTTTGTGATCCAGTATACCCTCTCAAGTATCTTATGAAGGATTTTTGGGCTTTCCTGGCTAAGGGGAATCTCACAACCATTGAAACATGGACAACGAATCCCAGGCGAATACTCTTGCCCCCTTACTGATTTTCAACTTTTTAATCCAGTACTAGCAGAAATTAGAGCAATCGGTGATGATAGTTTAAGTGGCAAAGCACTCACAATAAGCTTAAGTTGCTTCACACGAGGAAGTGAAATTCTGATCAGTACTCATGAGAAGTATTAGGAGGGTCTCACCTTTGTGGGAACATCAGAGGCTCGAGGACAGCATTTGCCCCATACGTCCACTCGGTAATATGGAGGAACCTTCTTCGCTGAATACTTCAAAGATCGTTTCTATTGAAGACTGTCGGCACAGCAAGTTCAAATGGTTGACTCTAAAGAGAATACACGTAAGGGCACGTCTGATAATTCTTTTAACTTACAACTGCTTACCATACTCCCCATCTATAGTGGCGAGACCCGACAGGCCGCGAAAGGGTATGGGAGACATCGGAGAGAACAACTAGACGAGGTGCTGTCGATGCTTGTGCGGTCGCCGCGCGCATTTCATACAAGGGAGGCAAATCTCCTCTGATTCCCATTGTCAGCCAATTTCGCCCATCTCTAGATGCTGTGTGTCTTGAGTTCCCTGCAGGACTGGTTGACAGTGGAGAAACCCCTGCAGAGGCAGCCTTGAGAGAGTTGAAGGAGGAGACGGGCTATTGTGGCACAGTGAAGAGCATCTCTCCCATTATCTGCTCTGATCCAGGGATGACCTCTGCCAACATGTGTCTTGTCACTGTTGAAATAGATGGAGACCTCCCTGAGAACCTTAGCCCAGAATGTAGATGTGATGAAGGAGAATTCATCTGCGTCCATTTGTTGAATTGGCATACCTTATTACCAGACCTTTTAGACCTCCAGGAGAAATTGAATTGTGCAATTGACGCGCGTCTGTATTCTTTTGCCCAAGGATTAAATTTGAGATGACATTCTTTCTATATAACTATTCCTCCTTCTTTTCTGCCTCCTCCTCCATCTCTTCTGCAAGCTCCATCAATTTTCCAACATCAATGCCTCCGTCACCACCAGCTTCAACTGCCAGCGTTTCCAACATTGATCTCAGCTCTTCTTCTCCCATCTCTTCTTTCAGAAAAGACATTGCTGTCCTTAACTCTTCTTCGGAAATGATGCCGTCATTATCAAGATCTAATAATCGAAGGTTGTTTCCAATCTTTGAATCTGCTTGATCTATTTCACGCTCTACTCTTGACAGGATTTTGGCTACCCTCTCCCCTAACGCAGATGTGCCCAGTGCATCATTCAAGTCCCTTTCTCTTCCTACCCCAAGAGTTCCCCGAGTAAACACCATGGCAACACCTCTTCCTTCCAGCTGAGAATTAAGTCGATCTATTTCTTTTTCGACAAGTTCCATGAAATCTTCACGCTCTGCTGCGACTCCAGACTTGGATGCAAGTGCAGCCAGGGCACTGATAACTTTCCGCATCTTAGATGCTTTTGCTGCAGCAATTCGAGACATTTTTTCTTCTTCACTTTCTCCTTCAAAGTGATCTACAGCAAATGTGGCAGCTGCTTCTCGAACAACTGCTGCTGCAGCAACTGCAGCAGTCATCTCTTGAGCAGTTTGAGCCCCAGCAGTTAATGGAAGTTGGGCAGTAATCTCCGCTTGTCTTTCCTCTTTAATCCTCTCTTCCTCTCGTTCAAGCAACTCCAATTTGCGTTCATATGCTTCGGTCTTGTCCCCGCCATCTGACGTTGCGAACAATTCAACGTCCTCCACAGCTTCATCAGGGAGTGTGCTTAAAGTCTCCCTGAGGGACTCTTCATCCACGGGGGCCTTTCTGACACCAATTGGGGCTGTCATCGTAAATGCCCTGGAAAGTAACAACAAACTAGATGGTAAATTTCTATTTAGACTCCAATCAAGCCATTCCGACAACTGCTCTTTCATGAATCCTGCTGCTCCGTCTCCAAATGGAGCCCTCATTCCACGAGCTCTACATGCTTGGCGAAGTTCGTCCTCACTGAGAGAATTTAAACCTTCTGAGCTAATATCTGCATCGTCTTCTTTGATTTTTTGAAGGTGCGCACGTAACCTCCCACGCAAAAAGATGTCCGTGCCGAA
This sequence comes from Axilococcus clingmanii, assembly GCA_019693495.1. NCBI lineage: Eukaryota > Viridiplantae > Chlorophyta > Chlorophyceae > Chlamydomonadales > Chlorococcaceae > Axilococcus > Axilococcus clingmanii. The sequence continues at coordinate 13,651 of JAAMXV010000668.1, forward strand.
AGGGGAAATGCCAACAAACCGGCACAGGCTGACGAGTTGGACTCGTTCAAGGTTATCTAATGTAAGCTCATCACTGAACAACTTTGCAAATTTAAGCAAATCGCCAGTTGAAACCGGCTCTCCAGCTCTCACATTTTTCATAAACTCATACAAATCTGCAGCACTTGTGCGAGTTTCAGCTGTCCTGCTTTGTCTCATACTACTGGCCATTTCAGAGACGGTGTCTTGCAAAAATCTAGCAAGGTCCAATCGAGCAGAAATAAGACGTTTCATCTCTTCTTCTTTCTTCAACTTGTCTTCGAATGTTGATGGAAGCATGTTGGGGAATAATTTTATTGCAACTGGCAACAAAAGTTCCATAAAGGGAACGACAACAAACACGAGCATGGGTACTAGTCGGAATATGTCAGCTGTTGTTCTTGTCAATTGCTGCCTCTCCCTTCTACTCAACTGCTTGCCCTGCAGGACCCTGAATGCTAGCCTGGAAGCAATGCGGACATCCTTCCCCAATAACTTCATCCCAACCCAATAATGCTTTGCTTCCTTTTTAATTGTCGCCCACCAACCAGCATAAATACTTCTCCTCTGCTTGCGGGGTAGAGCGCCAAAAGCGGCAAGTCTGCCAGGAACTGAAATGATGAATTTTGTCAACCAAATACAACCTTGAAATATTGCTTTTGAAAGAGTGGCAAACCGAGCTGCAATGGGGACATGGCCAGGGGGAGGTCTCCGCAATGCGCTCACCCTACGACGAGTTTCTGTAAGGTCTTCCAGGGCTTCATCACATTCTTCGGCATCTGGCTCCTTCCATTCTTCCTCTACTTGCCTCAAGGGCATCCCACCTACCTGAGGCAGCCGTTTTGAAGGCTCCTGAGGATTAGGTTGCTGCCAGGCTAAAGAGGACGATGAGATAGCCCTTGACGCAAACGAGACTAGAGGATAAGACATATCAACCTTGCCGAGGACGAATTTGGATACGCACTGTGCTTGCATTCCAACGATCATGTAATCATTTCTACCCGCCCGCACGTCGAGCTGGCTGACACGCCGACACAGTTGACGAGAAATGGAGGACCATTGGCTTTTTGACATGTTAAGTATGTGTTTCCGTCGAGATTCTAAAATCCTGCGACTTATGAAAGTCCTTATCACCTCGATTAAGCACTATTATATATGACTGATTATAATCTGGATTCAATGCGCCAAGATGCGATAACAAATAAGTCTTACTCGTACCAAAGAAGACACATATTCTTTTTGCCCCTATCTTCACGTAATGGACAATTTGAGTTTAGCTGCAGCTCGCCCACGGACATATTTCATGTATTCGTGCGCACTTAGTATAGCTATAGCCGCATCTGAGTTTAAACCTGTTGATTTTCGATCCTTTACTTGGAGCAGAAATAAAATCTCTTCGATTAAATCTTTACCGGGATGACTGTTGAGCCACTAAAATCGGTGAGCGAGTACATTTTGGAACTTGAAGACGGTGATCAATTATTGCCCTCGGACGTACAAGCGCGTGCAAACGAAGGTGTAGCAAGGCTTCTTAAATTAAAGGAATATCATCGCAAGCTATGTCTTGCCACTGAATCTTTACGAGAAGCGACTGGGGATGCCAAAGCTCAGCTGAACCAGAGCTCTCTGCAGCTGCAAAATCTGATATATGAACAGCAGCATTATGAAAATGAGATTAGATTGTGCAAGGCATTCAAATCTAGGTTTACAGATGAGGAGTTGGAATTGGTTCATGAAGAGGAGTTCAGGGGCATCGCCCAATTGGAGGACTCTACTCCTCATCAATTCATGCTGGCTCGATTAGGCCACGAGCTTGCCTTTAGAAAAGATACACTGGCAGATTTAGAAGATTTAAAATCTAAAAGAGACATTTTAGCATCTGAAGTAGCACAGAAAAGAAATGATTTAAGTCTCATTGAGTCAGAGATCAAGCGGTTGAATGCAGCTGTCCACAAGGCTTTGGAACATATTTTCTCAGATGTAGAGCCTATGCAGCCTTGATAGGATTTGTACTACTTGAACTCATAGAAGTAAAATAAAATATATATACATATATATCTTTACAGCTACTTTTAAGCATACGTTCCTCTAATGGGCATCTTTCTGTCTTGAACCATTTTGATACCTTGTGCGATCTGTTTCAAATCTGGGCGAGCAAAGGTAGCATTTGAGTACACAACCACGTGTAAAAGCCCAGCTGGATTCACCAAAAATACAGCTGGCTCTGAGAAAAGATTGATGGATTCCTCAGGAGAAAGAGGGCGCGACACATAGAGACCCCAACGGGCCATTTGTTCCTCGTTGATGCCGTATGCTACTTTGAACCCAATTCTGCCTGCCCTGGTGTCAGGGCTGACAGCCAAAACAGCCCCTCGGAGATCATCCACAAAAGAGCAAGCGCGGTTTCTAGTGTCAGCAGAAACAGCAACCACATCAACATTCAGGTCTTCAAATTCTGGCATAAGATGCTGGAGAGCAGCCAAATACGTGAGGTCGAGAGGGTCATGGCGCCCTCTATAAACCGAAATGAGCTGCCAACGACCTGTTGGGGCTCCAATTTCGATTCTTCCACCTTCAGTCGTAGGGAGAGTGCAGTGAGGCATGGCAATACCAGGCCTCAACTTTGTGCCAGTCTCTCCTCCCCCAGGGGCGGCTTTTGAAAACATATTTGCACAACCTTGTTTGACAGCTGCCATGTTTCAAATGTAACGCAATGAGATTTATGTTAAAAAGAGAAGGGTGTGTTATACGAACCTTGGGTTTGGAGAACGGCCTATAGTCCAAGAAGGTACATTGCTTTAACGTCTTTACAGATTCTTCCTAACTCCATCCCCCAAAAAGGAGGGAAGCCGCCGCATCCACATCCCCATCTGCTGCCTCTAGAGCTTGAACACATTGCTCTTGAGAAAATCCAAGCTGCTTCAGTTTTTCAATGCTGTCCTCAGTGGCAGATTTTGGGGGTGTCTTACCCTGGGTTTGCTCAGGAAGAGGTTGAGAGATTGACCCTTCAGCTCCATGACCCGTAAAATCTTTTGGAATCCTATGTTCGGGTAGGAAGGGTAATGACACACCTGAAGTGGAGAACCTGAGAACGTTTGCAGCTAAATCAATACAGCATTGATGTCTTTTTAAATTATCCAAGCCAAACAGCATGTCTGGACCTCTCTCTAGAACAGTAATTGAACTGGGAAAGAACGAGCCTCCGGCTTTCAAAGGGGCTAAGTGAACTCTCCCCAAAATTGGCTGAGAGCCTACTCCTACGGCTGTGCCTGCAAATCTTTTATCCATGAGCCTTAGAAGCCCACATTTCTCTGCACATGACCTATTCATAATAGTTGTCTGTGCTCCGCTGTCAACGAATGCTTTAAGAGGTACGCAATTCACCTCGATGTCCACATAGAGCATATGAACAGAACCAAAGGCCTCCGGGTTGTGCTCCAAAGCAGCTTCAAAGTTTTCAGCAACATTCTTTTGTTGAATAGCTTCTTCAAGCCTACGTTGAACCTCAACATTAAAGGGGTCTTCATTGGCAAGCCTCATAAATGTCTCGGCTTCTTTCCTTGCTTTCGTTTGTTCCTTATAAATAGCTCTTAGTTCCGTTTGAAATCTTTCTGCATTATTAGATTTGATTGCAGCTACAAGGTTAGAGGGCAGGCGTTCAAGAGATTCTGGTTGCATTCTCAACGCATCCATGAATGCTTGCGGATTTACAGCTGACCCATCAGCTGCCAAAGTCGTCGCTGATTTCTCTCGCGAAGTCCTCGCGGTGCCAGCTCTAGATGTAGTCTTCTTCCGCAGCGCAAGAAGATCATTTGCTTGCACTCCCTGCCCCCCAAGAGTCTGACTTCCTTCCAACGGAACTCCATTATGGATGAGTTGCTGCAGTTTAGCTGGTATTCCAGTCTCAACCTCGAGAATGCAATGGAGCGTTTCAACGTCAGTGTCAGGATCGACCTGAACAGGTATGTTAATCAGAGAAATCCATAAAGCATTATGTAATGCGACTCTTACTTCTACAGTGACTATTTTTTCGTCATCCAGCGCAATCGACAGCTGCATAGTGATCTGTAAAATCTCTTGCAATCAAGATTAACGTGGCGTCCTTGTGAATTCACATTAGCTAACTAGCTATCTTTGAAGCATACTTTGCCTTAATTGCCGTCATAATGACGCTTTCTTCCAGAACTCCCTTACGGACGAGAGGTATGCTAGCAAATCATTCTTTCCAGTGCCTGTTCTGCTACTGGTGACAATGGAGGTAGGGACAAAACCAATAGTTTGCTCTAACTCTTTTTGAAAATCTGATATGTTCTCTTCTGCCTCAGAGCATCCTTTTTTTCTCTTGTCGACCTTGGTAAATACCAAGGTGAAAGGAACCTCAGCGTCACCAAGCCACTGTGCACAAGCAATATCTAGCTCTGTAGGGGGGATCGAAGCGTCTATTAACAGCAAGACAGTTGCCAAGGTTTCTCTCTCCATAAAATATTCTCTAGTAAATGTGTTCCAAGTCAAGACCTTTTCTTTAGAGGCTTTGGCATAGCCATAACCGGGAAGGTCAACAAGATACCAACATTTATTAATTAAGAAATGGTTAATGCATCTTGTTTTGCCAGGCGTCTTCGACACCATTGCTAAAGAATTCCTCCCAGTCAAAAGATTAATCAGTGAAGATTTTCCTACATTTGAGCGACCTATAACTGCCACCTCTGGAAACCCTGTGGAAGGGCAGTCAGCAACCGCAACACTGCTCTTGATAAACTCAGCTGATTTAATTTTGAAGTTCTGGGCCGGAGGCAATGACATTTCAGAAGTATCTTCATCTAACTTTTGGTCGATGCATGGTTGCAACGGTGATCCAGATCCATCCAAATCATCATCTTCATCACTGTTGAATCTGTTGGAACCATACAAATGAGCCAAGCTTTGCGTTTCCTCACCCCCCTTCGGCTGTTCCGTGAAGACGTTCCGGCGGCCAGCAGATGGAGGTGCAGGACGTCTTAAATTTGTAAGTTTGGTACGTTCGAAGTGGAAATTGTAGAGACTGATTAGTCTTGCATTGCAGAAAGGCCGAAGGCAGCCTACCAACAACATGTCCAACTAGCTTTGTGATGTGGATGTGTGGATGTTCTGAGAGTCGAAACCTCCCAGCTTGCTTCCTATGTAATTGATTGCTCTCAAAATAATGCCATGAGCCTTTTCCTGGCTTCAAATATGATTTTCCCACTTGGTTGATTGATTTTTACTTGATCTTAGAAATTTTTGTTTACAAGGCAAGCCCGAAGTGAGCCATTTATCGATCAATGCTTCTCAGTAGAACCGAAAAAGTTGCATTTTTAAACTTATGATGTCCAGATATGCATCACAGAACCGCACATTATATCGTTTTCAATAAAGCGTTCTCTGCTCCGCATGCATATTTATTGATTTGTCATGCAGCTGTTGAAGGCCCACTCAGAATACTTTGACCGCTTAGTAAACTTAGTTCCAGCGAAGGTTTATTTGAATATTGATGCAGATAGAACTGCCGTGAAATTTCTTAGAAGAGCTGAGAGGGATGCTGCAAAGGCTACATTTAAGCAACAGTATAAAATAGCCAAGCAGGCAAAGTTGGATCCAGATGGTGCTAAAACAACGGTGCAGATTCAAAATGATGGGAAAGGAGTGCAGACTGATCCCGAAATTGCATTTGAAGCTCCTGAAAGTGTGTCCTGTCCAGCCGGTCCACGAGAAGAGTTGCAGAAGCGTCTCCAGAAAAAATTGCAGACTTTCAGAACGAATAGGAAGGCTGAAGAGCGCAAAGCAGCCAAGGAGAGGGCCAAGAATTGGAGAGATAAAGCTTTTGATAGCGGCCGGAAAGCAGCTAAACAGAAAGTCGAGGCTGTGACGCCATCTCTCAAGCAAGAACTACGTCTCCCTATGCAAGCCCAAAATGAACAAACAAACAAAGATAGCAGCTTGAAGTTCACCAGGTTAGATTTTGGGGATTCCAGAAGAAAGAAAAGAAAACAATCAAAGGAAGCGTTATTGGCTGCTGCAGAGGTTCGCCAAGCAGCAGCCGGTGAACTCATAGCAACCCCTGAAGGGCGAGCTCAATTACAGAAGGATGCATGGAATGCAGCGCTGGCACGAGCACAAGGAGAAAAAGTAAAGGATGATCCCAAATTATTGCGTAAAAGCTTAAAATCCGAGAGCAAAATGAAGGCCAAGAAAACAGCAGCGTGGAAGGAAAGGTTAAAATCACAGCATGAGGCACAAGCCACAAAGCAGCAGAAGAGAAGAGACAACATAGGTGCAAGGGTGAAAGCAAAGGTAGAAAAGAAAAAAGTGCGTCGGGAGAAGAAGCTCTTGAGAGCAGGCTTTGAGGGTAGAAAACAAGGCTTCATAGCATCCCCTTCCCAATAATGCATCTTAACTTTACAACAGTAAAAAACAAAACGTAGACTCAGCGATTTTGGCCTGGGAAACTTACCAACCCACTTGCTTCTAAACCGATCTGACTAATCTCACCAATGGGACTGATTTTTCCCATGCACTCTAGTTGGAATCTGGCCTTGGTGTAAGGGTCTTCAATGAATTTATTCCCTCTGTATATAGGCGTCATTGTCAGAGAGCATATATCAAAAGGATTTCGAGGATCGTAATTCAATTGCTCTGCATCCGTGGGGCTCTTTTCACAAGCTGTCAACACCTGACGGGCCTGAGTGGCTGTTTTCTCATCTGGCTGCAACTCTAAAAGCCTCCTACAAAATGTAGAGCACGTATTCAAGTTTTTCAGTTTGAAGAATGAGGACATTGCAGATCTCAAACTCAGAATTAAATGAATCCTCTGCAGATTGCAATGTGTAAAGTATGCTGCCAACTCAGCCGCTCTATGTGCATCCTTCTTCAAGACCTCACGTCTGGTCAACTCTAATCGCATGGCAATAGTGTAGTCACGAGCAATTCCCAGCAGCTCTTTCACCTCATCAGCTTCTTTGCGAGAAGAGACAACTAAAAGAGGTATGACATGTAGCATGGCATTGAAAGCTTTGAGGCCGTCAGCAAACTTGCCCTCGGTAACAAGTTTGTACGCCTTCAACAACTGCTCTTCCAGCTGGGACAAAGTGTAAGGAAGTGCAGGAGAGCTTGGTTCCTGAGTCGCTGCATCAGGGTCCCAGTTTACATCAAGTGCGACCGCAGCCGATGGGAGCCCTGGAAGCATTGGAAGTACAGCCTGTGCTCCTTCATATACTTCCAAGAAATATGGTTTGAGAGGTTCAAACACAACAATGCCTGCCTGCCGCATCAGCAGCCGCATGGCGGTGTCAAATGCACCTCCTGCAGCTTGCTCAGCAGCTAGCTGGCACTTGCTTTGCCATTTGTGAATTGGAGACACACCTTCTACAGGAGCTACAAACATCTCAGTATTGCCGTCAGCTGTCACTGCAACCTCAGCAGCAATATCTGCAGGAATGTCCAGATCTTCCATTTCCCAGCCACCATCATCGCTGTCAACATTCCTTTCAGTTGCCCCACTGAACTCATCCTCATTCCCTTCATCATCTCCTCCATGACCCAGGTCATCATCTCCCCAGCCCTCACCAAGACCAGAAATGTCCACCTCTCCTTCCATGGCAGCTGCTGCAGCAGCGCTACGTGTCCGCTCTGCATCCTTAGTGGCAAGGGTCTCAAAGAAGCCTTTGCTCACAGTGAGAAGCGGCCAATTGTCAGCATGCAAAACAGGTGTTGGTATAGAAAGGCCTGTAGCCAAACCAGGAGGAGGAGCTGTTGGCCCATCGCCACCTAGCTCAGTGTACAAATCATCTGCCAATTCTGGTAATCCATATGCAGCAGCGCACATGTATGCAAGGCCAGCCTGACCACTTTCTCGAAGGATTTTGATTCTTTCCTCCACATTTCCCAGATACAAAGCATTATGGAAGCAAGACATGACATCGTTCCTCATCTCTGCAATCTTTAACATCTTGGTCAACTTTTCCTTATTGCCAGTTATAAGATATAAAAAGGAAAGGCGATCAAAGTTCTTTGTCTTTTGATATGCAAACTCGACTATTTGATGATTTCCTTGACGGAGACCCTCCACTCCCAATCTTCCCCAGATATCCTTATCATCGAGCTCCTGAGCACTCTGCAGCGCAACCTCAATATTTCCACACTCGACTGCCAACTCAAATCGGATGCGATCGTCTCTAACAAAGTGAAGAGCCACTTCAGGATATCCCTTCTCTTGAAGATATGCAATGATGGCTTCTCCACACAATTGCCCGTTCCTTATCATTGACAGCACAGCGTCGTACCTTCTCTGAGACAAGGCTAACTTAAACAAGTACTCTGAAGGATCAACTTGAATTACTCTAGGTCGGGCCTCTCTATCTAAGCACTGGGCAGTTGTGCCACTGATGCGAGTGAGATAGACAGGAGTATCCAAGGTTCGCACCAGACCATGATCACCATTTGGAAGGCAATACTTGACATGATTAAGGGTTGTATAAAGCAAGACGCCATTGTCATCCCAAGCTGCACTCTTTACTCGTATAGTTTCATGCACGGTAACTGCATCCCCTAGTTTTTTATCGGCAACGACGATTGCATGTTTTGATAGCAATGCCACTCGGCTCATATCTGAATTCCATACTGCGTACTTGATTGGTGGAGTGCTGATTTCAGCAAGTATTTGGCGCTGTTGCACATCAAGTAAAGCAACTTTCTCATCTGAACGGCAAAGAACCATACCAGTTCCAGCATAGAAAATGGCATCTGTACCAGGCAAAGGAGATGGTATTTTCTTGGTCACTTCATTGCGCAAATCACGAATTATAATGGTGTTTGAGCTGCGATCCAAAGTAGCAAACCTATTGCGGGCAATGAAGACGGAGCTTGAGCTCATTCCTCTTTTCGCTTCAGGAGCAGACTCCCGATTGCCTGCATCTCGTGAGAGAGTATACAACTCATAGCTTCCACCATCAATGTCTGTCTGAACCAAAATTGCATTTTCTGCAGGATTATAGGCCAAGGCACGAGGACCTTGATTGTACAAAGCTGCCGGATTCCGGCGCAGTGCACTCAATGGATTGTCACGCTGTGTTGCGAAGTCATAAGAGCGGAGCTGGCGGTCCTTAATGTAATACAATGTAGCCCCATGGACTGCATATGCAGGTCTTTCTCGCTCAAGCTTAAACACAATCATACCGGAGTCATGACCAGCTGCTAGCAAATTGATAGAGGGATGAGCTGCCAATATCCAGAAACGGTCGTTTTCTCGACGGAAGGTCTGCACCCCGATACGTTTGCTCATATCCCAAACGCGCAAACTTTTATCTTCACTGTCACTGATAATAAGATCCTGCTTTGGATGGAACAGAACACATGAAACATTATTCACATGGCCTCTAAGAGTGTCGACCTCCCAGGCCTTGGTGTCATTCATGCGCCAAAGCTTCACTTGCCGATCATCAGCGCCAGACACAATCAATGGTAAAGAGGGATGAAACGAAGCCCAATTGACGCCTCTATCATGCCCTTCTAGAACATACTTGACAATGGCATCTCCTCCACCAAACAAATCTGCATTCATCTGTGGCATTCTTAAAGAGTCATCTCCTCCTGGAGTCACGCTTCTCTTCCTAAGACCACTGATATCCCAGACCCTTACAGTCTGATCCAAAGATGCTGTCACGACCAAATCCTCTTTGGGATGAAATTGAGCACACATAACGTAGTGATTATGACCAGTGAGCACAGCAATGCAAGTTCGGGATTGCCAATTCCAGATGCGGATGGTTTGGTCATCTGAGGCAGACACAATCCAAGGATTCTCATGATGGAATTGTACGGTTCGAATATAGTCTAAATGGCCTAACAAGGTGAAAAGACACTTGTGTTGCTTGTGGTTCCACACTTTTATCTTGTAATCATCACCACCAGACACGAATAGTGGTTGAGAAGGGTGGAAATGGACTCCTCTTACCGGACCGTCATGTTCATCAAACCTGTCAATAAGTGTTCCCATGCGGTAATCCCATAGCTGCATACAAAAAATTGATCAGTAACAGTGAAAAATTTGAGTAGAACGGTTATCCTGGCTCTGTCTGACCCAGAAATTTGCTGCTCGATCAGCAGTAACCGACCTGAACAACTCCACTGTGCAAGGACGCAAGCACCCAGGGCCGTTTGGGATGGAAAGACAGCCCCTTAACTCTGTTACTTTTAGTCTCAAACTTTGTCAGCTGCAAAACGGGGCAGAAAAGGTTGGAAATTAGAACTTTGCCGACAAATTCATAGCCTAACAGGGATATCATGCCAGCACGTACCATTCCTGAAATACTATAGTTTCTGCGCCTCCTTCTTTAACGCGATTTTGGACTAAACCGGGCGGAATATTTCAGCTATTGATCAAAATTGTTTCTGATCTTTACTTGGGCTCTTCTCTCAGTATAAGTGAAGATGTTTATGCTGCAATTCAAATACTCCTCCATAAAAATACAATTAGTAGAAGGCGAGTTGATTGAAAGGGTCGTAGTACGCTAGGCTCCTCGACATCTTCTCAGACCGCATCCATCACGGGTTGGCACGGCTTTAGTCGACTTACCCTTTCTTCTTTATTGGACTTGAAATAAGTAAGCACGATTTCCTAGTTTCCGATCAAGACTAGTCTGTAACGATAATCAAGCAATAATGAAAAGAAAGGTGCGTTTTTGGCTTTTTGGCCTCGGATTTCTTAACGGCAGTTGGTAGAGTAGAATTGTATCGACCAGCAGAATCGCCCTGAAGGTCCGCATTTCTGAGAAGTTTGTCGAGTGAAAACGGTTGTACAACTGTCATTGTTTAGAGACTAACTTTCTGTCGTTTTGCAGTTCCAAAATGCGGTTGCGGCCTGTCGAAATGTTCTAGGACTTCATTCCCCTTCTCTGACAACTCCTTCAGTTTGTGAAAAGCATATCAATCGAGCTCGTACACAGCCTCAGTTCGATGATACTAGAAAAAATTCACTTCATAAACAGTTTCAGAAAGGCCAGCAGAAGAGTGAAGGAAGCCTGTTTACAGAAGGCTGCCCACCAAAAGCACCGAGCGAGAACTACCAGTTGCTGAGTGTGCCTCATGAGCTTGACACAATGCTCGGAAAAGCCTTTCTGCTGCACTATATTATTGAAGATGATCTCCGCTGTGAAGATGCAGAAGTTTTTGAGGCAATAGAGTTTGATCTGTCACTGCCCTTGTCTATTCTGAAGTTTAAAATGTCTGCTTAGTCAATCATTTTCCCTCGGCGAGAAGAGTTTCGGCTTCCTTCAAACTCTCCGTCAACTTCAAAATCTTAGATTGTGGAATCGGAGCCAGCCCATTTGAAGCAACCCAACCCTGCACAGCATCAACCACAATGTACATTCTCTTGGCACTCTTAGTCTGTGCAGAGCCACCCCTGGCAAATTTGCTCACCCATTTGCTGCCTGATACCTTTACTTCCTTTACCAGAGAGACTCTCTGAGGGGAATAACTATCAACCTCAAACAGCTGGCGAAGTTTGTCTGCCAACTCTGATGTTTCCTTGCTGTATGCAGTATCTTTTTGGCCAACGCCTAATGCCTGTCCAATCTTTTGGGAGTTGTCAACTGCATCGGTATACTTTATCAGCTTGCTTCTGTCTGCAGCTAATTGATTTGCTCGACATGATACCCCTGCATCTCCTAGAGGGCATGATCCAACTGCAGATGACTCTCCATCCCATGCAGCAATGGCAGGCTGAACTGCCAATAGGGAGCACAGACCCAAGATGGAGGCCCTACGTCCAATGATGTCCACACGCGTTTCTTCACTCACAGACGCCGATTTGGAAGGTTGAGGTCCAGTTCGACAATACTTTAAAGCAACATTCGTGTTAACAAATGGTTTCAGGCTGCCGACTTTCATAATTATCTTGGACATGCAAATCTGAACGGCAATCAGATCGGAAGGTTTTGTGGACAGTTTATTACGTAAGCTGAGCGTAACTCTCAAAATGGAATTTCAAAGCCACGGCTTCTTGATATGTGAAAAGTTTACAAGTAATTAAATCAAATCCTGTATTTAGAAATGCTGAGGGGCTTTTGCTTTACATCACCTGATGACCGAACTAGAGACGAGAGAGAGAGAGAGAGAGAGGGCGCCTTTTCATCTCCAGCATAATTACTTTGACAGATTGGGGCAATATATCACCCAAGCAGAATAACAAAGAGCCCAATTACCATAAAACTTGAAGCTTCATAAAGGAAAAGCATGGACCGAAAACCAGATGGTCAAAGGAAGGGGTGTTGTTGTTGTTGCGAGTTGGATGCAGAGGCCAAACCGTAAACATCGAAGTCAGCAATGAATTATAGGCACAGCTTTTATTTTTATCAGACTCTTCCAAAATTTAAAGGACATTCCAAGTTATGTGTTACGAGTCTTTAGCGACTGTAGTATGTAACCTTTGATCTAATTACTCTTTCGAACTCGACAGTAAACTTAGACCCTGAAACAACTACCCCACAAATCAGAGATAACTATGCCTTTGGATATTGGTAGAGTTCAGGCATGTTTTGGTTCTACTCAGGGGTCAGACAGCTTTCTATAGTAATTCGAGTTCACCGCTTTTGCAGAAGGAAGTTCGAGACATCGAGAGAGATAAAGCTTCTGGTGTGACTATTGCAGTAGAAAATGGGTCCCTTCAAAAGTTAATAGGATGCCTTCAAGGTCCGAAAGATACTCCTTATGAAGGTGGAGCATTTCATGTCAGCATCGAGTTGGACGAATCTTACCCTTTTGTGCCGCCACGAATGAGATTCATCACAAAGGTTTGGCACCCAAATATTAGCAGTGCAAATGGTGCTATTTGCCTCGACATTTTGAAAGATCAATGGAGTCCGGCGTTGACCATTAAAACAGCATTGCTCAGCTTGCAATCTCTGTTAGCGACACCAGCTCCTGATGATCCACAGGATGCTGTGGTTGCCCGGCAGCTCCTTTCCAAGCCAGATGACTTTAGAGCTACTGCAAAGTACTGGACGGAGACATTTGCGATGACAAATCAGTCAGCAACTGTTGATGAGAAACTTCAAAGGATTGTGGAAATGGGTTTTCCGGAAGACAAAGTGAGAGGGGCTCTGATAAGAGCAAGTGGAGATGAGGCACAGGCAATGGAATTGTTACTCATGGGCTAATGGGTGACATGCAATGTGATATATGGAGTGCATAATGAGAAAATGGGTGGAACTTAGGCTTATTAATGTGAGGGGAAAGACACGCTTGGGGCTCTGCCCTGACAATGGCATTTTCTTCTGGGCTTTATCAGAACTTGATTTTCCAGTCCCAGAGCCTGCTGAAAGGTGTCCCTATAGGGGAACAATCGTTCTTACAAAACCCTACGCATATGCGTCATGCATAATCGAAAGTATAAATTTTTATTTTATAATGAAAACAATAGAACTTCTCTTGCGAAGATCTCCTGCACTCTCCCGTCAAATGCGCGCATCGAGTACATACATTCCTAAAGACTGGCTAGATATCGCTTCGACGACATCGAGGGGTCTTGATGTCCTTCACGATGCTAGATTTAGCAAATGGGGAGGACATCAGCTTGTGGAACGCGAGAGACTAGGGCTGAGGGGACTTCTTCCACCCGAAGTGCTTACAATGGATCAACAAGCCTCGCGCATCCTCGACCATTTCTGGAACGGCACCAACTTTTTAAGCCATGATGAAGTTGCAGATGGAGGAATTTCTCTCGAAGATACGAGAAAATGGCAAGTGATGCAGGCACAAAGGGAACGAAACCTCACCCTCTATTTCCGAATCCTTGTAGACAATTTTGTCGACATGGCACATGTGATTTACACCCCCACAGTTGGTTGGGCATGTGCCAATTTCCACAAGCTAAACAAGCATCCACTTGGTATGTATTTTAGTGCAGCTGATCAAGGCGAAATGGCTACCATGGTATGGAATTGGCCCTCAGACTCAATTGATGCGATCGTGGTGACAGATGGGTCCAGGATTCTTGGTTTGGGAGATTTGGGAATCAACGGCATGGGAATTCCTGTGGGTAAATTGGACTTATATGTTGCTGCTGCAGGGTTTCATCCAAGCCGTGTCCTTCCCTGTGTTATAGACGTGGGTACAGACAATGAAGCATTGCGGAACGACCCTTGGTACCAGGGTCTCAAGCAACCAAGAGTGACAGGACAGAAATACATAGACATCATGGATGAATTTGTCTCGGCAGTTATGGGAAGGTGGCCGTCTGCTGTACTTCAGTTTGAAGACTTTCAGAATACATGGGCAGCAACTCTTTTGAAACGGTATCAGGATTTTCACACTGTCTTCAATGATGACATACAAGGCACGGCGGCAGTTGCCGTGAGCGGGCTTTTAGGAGCACAAAAGGTTTTGGGACGTCCTCTAGAGGCTGTTACTGAGCAAAGAATTGTCGTCAGTGGTGCTGGAAGTGCAGGGATGGGTGTCGTGAACATGATTGTCAAGCTCATGATGAGCTATGGGCTCTCAGCGGAACAAGCTCGTGAAAGGTTCCACATATTGGACATTGATGGGCTCGTGACATCAAAACGGAACAATCTTGCCCCTGAAGTAGAACTATTTGCACGCAAAGAGAAAGACGCAGAGGATGGAGAAGACCTCTTGATGACTGTGAAAAGGGTGAAACCAACATGTTTGATTGGATTGTCCGGGGCAGGTCGTCTTTACACAAAGGAAGTTCTCACAGTTATGGGCCAGGTGAATGAACGCCCTATAATCATGCCTATGTCAAATCCCACGATTAGAATGGAATGCACTCATCAAGAAGCTCAGGATGCATGTGACGGTAGAGCCATTTTTGCTAGTGGGAGCCCTCAGCCAGACGTGGTCGTAAATGGTAAAAGTTGTCTGGCAAACCAAGCCAATAACATGTATGTGTTCCCTGGGCTTGCCATGGCCGCCTTTCTGTCCAAAGGAAACAAGGTGACAGATGGGATGATCATGGCTGCCGCAGAGACTGTTCCAAAGCTTTTGACGGATCAAGAAGTTGCCCAGGGCAAAGTCTACCCAAGCTTGAAGCGCATCAGGGAGATTAGCGCCGGTGTTGTCGCAGCAGTTATTGCAGCCGCTGATAATGAAAACGTGTTGCTCAACATCAATGCAAAAACAGCATTGATAGAAGGAACTCTTGAAAATTACATAAAACAGCATATGTATGAGCCTACATATGCCAGTCTTGTTCATGTCCCATCAAAGCACTATTGATTTTCGACCCAGTTGCCTTGAAGGTGAATCATCTTTGTGCAAATACCATTCATCCACAAATTCACCATGGATAACACTGTATTGCTGCCAATGTAAATCAGTTTCATTAAGCGATACTAAGCTGTAAGAAAAATCATGACCTTGCCCTGGACCAGGGGAAGCTCCTGACTGGAATACGCAGTATGGGGAGTCAATACATGGGCCAGGGGGTCGTGGTGGATCCTTTGAGTTCATAAATTTATTCCCCCCGGCGCCACTGACAACATGGACGGCACCAGGAGAGCTTTCTGTTCTATTGAATAAATGTTTGGTTCTAAAGTAGGAATGCTGGTGTCCTGACACCACTAGATCAACGGTGTGAGCATTGAGAATCTCCTCTAAGCCAAATTCTATGGGTGGATCATGGAGTGGTTTACAGCCCCAAGGATTATCATTCAAACAGTATGACAAAGCCCCTCTCCTCATTGCCTCACATTCCCAATCGCAAGATCCCCCGCTTGGACAATACATTGGTCTATGAGTAATGAACAGCTTCCAACGTTTGTCGACGTTCTTGGCAAGATCATCCTTCAACCATTCTATGGCAACCTTCACATGGCTTTCCTGATAGTATTCTGGCCAATAGAAGAGCTCCGAAGAGAAGAATGTCATATGGAGATGCTTTCCTAAGTCTCTGCTATAGTATAATGTGTCCTCACCAAACACACTACGATAATGAGAGAAATTAAACTTTGCTTCATGATTTCCTGGGGTGGCAAGGAAAGGTACAGAGGAGGTCACAGGTTCTACCAACTCAAGAAACTGCAGTGTTCTGCGGCCGTGCAGGTCTGCCAAGTCATATCCTATGTCCCCAAGGTCTATGACTGCATCCATAAAGGGTGTTTCACCTTTAATGTCAGGAAACGTGAGTGCCTTCTGAAATCCAAGATCACCTACTACTAATACGTTTATTTGGGAAGAGTCATGCTGAGCTACATGTATAGAGTTCCAAGATGACCAACCATAGTCATCATTACCACATCTCCACAATCCCCAAGTTGGAATGTGTAATGCCTTGGATGAAACCCTGTGTACTGTCACCTGGGGTTCCAACATAGAAACAGCAACGCCTCCACATTGACGCTGTACCTGCTTAGTGGTAGTATCCAGCACTTCAATGCATGGCTCTAATTTTAAGTCTTCTATTGTATTGTAGAATGCATAAAGGGTGCCATTTGGTCCTAGCGTCAGCCGACGATGAAGTATTGCGACTCCATCCGGCCGCAACGCTACTGCATGCCGAAGACGCCCATGACTCCAAGTGCACATCAGCGCAAAGACCAATAATTTGAACAATTTGATCATCTTATTCTGCTTCCAAAATCCCTTCAAAATCTTCTATATTATATACTACTCTAATGAACAAGGAACAAGAAGGGCACTTTGCTATTTCTTCACCTGGTAGTGGGGTCGGGTGGGATCAGCGGGTGTCATATTGCGGACCTGAGAAAGCCTACCTGTTGCTAACTCCTCTAAGGTTATTTGGAAAAGGTCCCCGCACGGACACTGATATGTGAAACTTTGCAAATTCTCATCCCATTCCATATCCTCGATTTCCACTTCGTCGTGTAGAGTCACTGCGTCAAATGGGATTAATGGGCGTTGTGAGTAAGCCTGTCAAGACATTCAGCAGCTAAAAATGCACTTACTGTCTAAATTATAACTTAATTGGGTTATTGTACATAAATGTGCGTCAGCTAATGCCGAAATTTCGTTTTAGACGATGGTTGCTGTCATGTGGTTGCTCCTAAATTCTCGCTCGGATGCAAATTTCTGCCTCCTGTACTTGAGATTTGTTGTTGAAACATTCCTGGGATCTAATTAACATACTATTTGCGACAAAGATCAAGTACAAGAGGAGGCAACTCGTCTCGTTAAGAGATCAGATGCCGCTTGTTCTTTATCTCTGTAAGAAGTTGATACTTGCTGCGGCAGCTCGTCCAAAGCTAATCGCTTTTTTCTTTTATGTTTTTGCATGTCTGAATATATTATTGCTCCCTTTACTTGGCAAAAAGGGATACACCGATGAGAGAGCCTTGTCAGTGGGTCTTGCCGGCTTGAGGTAAGCCTCGTGGTTTCGTTCCTCCCCTACTATTCTCAAACTTACTTTTTAAATAAACTCAGTCGTTTCAATGGCCTGTTACCTTCTGCTTTTCCCTCAAATACTGTGTCACTACATCAATTACTGACAATAACTGCATCAGAGACTGGGCTCCTTCAAAGAGTCAATAGAACGGAATGTGACCTGGTTCAAACGGTCGTCCGTGCCCCTCGAGGGGATGGGACAGAAGGGCTTGCTATCTTATTCCTGGTAGATATGGAGCAGCCAACTGCGGCTACAATAGGTTCAGCAACTGTAAATCATTTCAGCAAACATGCTGAGTGGCTAGCTAAAGATCTTGTGGTTGTATTTGCAAACACTGCTGCGTGTGATCCATTGGAGTCTGCAGAAGAGTGGCTCAGGCTTTACAATACTAAGACTGAAATCTTTTTTTTGGAAAATGTAGGACAAATACAACAGGCTATTGTCGTCAACATTGACAATATGTCACACAGGAGGCACATAGACATATGGGTGACCGGGAGAGCAGGCAAACTTCCCAATTATGACATGGTCAGATTACTAACGACTGTAGCTTGGCAGTATTTCAGAGGTGTTTCAGTGAGCCTCAATGGTGTACAGGCAGATCAAGACTACAGGAATCAGTTGAAAACTTCCATAGAAAGTATTGAGAGTCTGGCTATGGGTGACCCCAATGGTGCCCATGGTGCTTTCATTGAAAACCATATAGATGCAGGAACAGTCACATTTGCAGCTGTTGGACTACAAGATGTTGTGGGGTTTCTTGAAGTTGCTATTCGAAGTGCAAACAATCTTCATGAGAAATTCCATCATTCGACAAATCTTTATGTGTTGATGGGGCCGGATATATTTGCTACGGTAGCTGTCTACATATCTGTTCCAATATCACTACTAGCGTCCCTGCTTGCTATCCTGCAGTGTAGGCTGGCTTCTACTCCTAGTACATTTGTTCTTGATATGTATACTTGGGTAGTGACAGTAGTAGTGCATTCAAGTATGTTGATTGTTGCGCAAGTGCAATCACTGAGAGTAGAAATGCTTTTGGTGGTCCTTCTGGCTCTTAGCTTTGGTGGGCGTATTGCACACTCCATGTGTTTTCTTGGACCAGAAGCGAAAGTCCAATCTCAAAGCGCTATCAGCTCATTGAGTGTTGTGCTACTGATGGCATCATATTTATTCGTGCATAACTGGGCATTGTGTTGTTTGCTGCTGTTCTCGACGATCCCAGTCGGATATGGAGGTCTTCTTACCAGGAAGAGATCTCTATTGGCTCTGGCACTTGTACCAGTGTTAGGTTTGGCACTATGGAGGAAAAGTGCTATCATGATGATATCTTTAAGTCAGGTTATCGCAATGTACCTCTGTCATACTAATGTTTTAAATATGTAAAATTATTCTGTGAGCCATGGCTGCACTGTCTGTTCCCATTCTACAATTTCTTTGCTACTAAACCATAGTGCTGTCTCTCTTTCTCCATTTTCAGGACTGTCACTACCATGCACAACATTTCGGCCAGTCTGTATAGCCAAGTCTCCGCGAATAGTGCCAGGTTCAGCTTCCAGAGGATTAGTGGCACCAATAAGTTTACGTGCAGATTTGACAACTCCGTTACCCTCCCAAACCATGCAGATGACTGGGCCTGAAAGGATGTATTCAACTAAATCTGGGAAAAATGGACGTTCTTTAAGATCTTTATAGTGTTCCTCGGCAATTTCCCTTGTGCACTGGAACATCTTGAGTCCCTTGAGCTGGAAGCCCTTCTTCTCAAACCGGCCAATAATGTCACCAACCAAGCCTCTTTGCACACCTGGAAGGGAAGCGACTCGGGGATTTAAATGGAAAACTGTGGGTTATTGTGCATTTTTTGAGATTCGCGTACCGTCTGGTTTCACCATCACATAAGATATCTCGGCATTGACGGCCAGTTTTCGTGAAGCCAAAGCACGCACGTTGGCGTTTCGGACGGTGGCTAACTTCAATAAACAAGTTCTTGATATGTTATGAATTGACGAAACGCTACGATAAGCGTTCAAAGTTCGGTCTCTGCTTCTGTTGAGATCACAGTCTGGCCTAGAGTAAGCTCTAGCAGCATTTGTGCCACAAGCAATCATTTTCAAGATGCAACTTTAAAAAATGTTTTAAGAAATATAGCATCAGTGATTGGGAAGAAGGCGTTTTTGAAGATCAACGTGGATCAATTGTGTGTGGTGGGAGAGTGATTCAGTGACTCTACATATAACACTTGTTGTGGAAGGTGGGGGCAGGATATTACCCAAACAGAATGAACAGTGTGACCAACAAAGCTAGACAAGGTAGACTGAATGGATGCTGCTGGGTTTACTGGAGTTGGACATGCGTTGTGATGTGTGCTCAGGACAGAAGGCGCCCCATCGAGAGACTTGTGAGGCCCAGTTAAATGGCTAATATCCGACAAACAATCATAAGTGATCATATGGATGAACACATTTCTATAATTGAAGAGTTTGAAAAACCTTCAAAACGATTTAAAAGAATCGGTGCTGGTAGGCTCCAGGTATGCGATTGTCGTCCCTGCCCAGCCGCAATTCAACGAGTGATATTGAGTTGACTGCAGGCTGCGAGAAAAAGTCCTCCTCCTGTCAAGATACTACCCAATCTTACGGGTATTAGAGAGGACCGACAGCTTCTTGATTTTGTACACTTCAACAGAGACAAAGTGGTGGTGGTGAACTTTGGGTCTTCATGGTGTTCTCATTGCCACAGATTATTCCCTTCCTATGTGGATGCAATTAACAAATTTCCTCAATTTGTATATGCTTTAGCCCAAGTTGACAATATGCATGAAGCTATAAAAGGAATCCACTATACCCCTACAATTGCCATCTACAGAAGTGGTCAGAAGATTGATGAGTTTTTTGGAGCTAATAAGCAACAGTTGCAGGACCATTTATGGCTTGCTTTGGAGTAATATGAAGTTGAGTTACAAGTTACTTGTCACATTATTGTCTTGCAAATACCAAGCCTTGATTAGATGATGAGCAATTGCATAGGGAGGTGGTGTGGCACACTCTGTGCCTCCCAAGGTACTGATGTTCATGCTACGCTCCAACGCAATTCCAACGTCAGCTCGATTGACCCATCGAACGTCCTCCATCTCAGCCTTATTGATCTTTATATCTATTGTTTTGGCTATGGCACAACAGCCAATCATCAGTTCACAGTTGCCTCCCCGACCAATAGGCCAAGGCTGACTGCAATGCAGTGTAACGTTGTCAATCAGTATGCCACTCTCTTCTTGAACTTCTCTTACTGCTGCTTCTTCAACAGATTCGCCTTGCTCTATAAAACCACTCAGACAAGTTAGCAAACCATTTCTAAGACCAAGAGATCTCCCCAATAAGATGCTATCGCCGCTCGGACTAATTACTGCACAGATGACAACTGGGTCTGTACGGGGATACGCTCTGTGGGTAGAATCTTGACTGCACTCTCGGCGGGAACCCCCCCGTATAGATCTCATCAAACCACCACATCTATTGCAATATCTATGACTTAAATGCCAGTGGGTCAGTGACGCTGCATATCCAGCCAGAGCTAGCTGTATTTACACAAACGTATCTTGAGTATCAAAAATAGTGTCAATGAATTCATGAATCAACATACCTCGTCTCTAGGCAGCATGGAGATTAAACTTCTCAAAGATTGGAACTCCCAAGAAGTAGTACACATATCAGGTACATGCAATGCAAATACTTCTTTGGACACATCTAGTTTGCCCACGTAAAAAGCTTGCTCAGGGTCCAACTTCAACTCTTCTATCTCTTGCAGAGTGACAAAGACAAGGCGCCCAGCAATAGTGGCTACTTTAGAGTCGCACACGATAATGTACGAAACTTCAGCTAAATGTATGTCTGCGGGAGGGCAACCCCTCTTCAATAGATTGCCAGAAAATGCTTGTGTAGAGGAATACTGAACCCAAGGGTCATCCATGCTATAACCTCAGATCAAAGGGATCGGTCACAAGCGAAACTGGAATTTCAATATTAGCCTCAGTGTAATTGAAACTGTGTTTTTTAAATTAGACTCTCACAAAATCCGGGCATTGTTTGTCCACAGGGCTTCCCTGAACACTGCCCATCTACTTATGGTCTCTGCGGCGTTTGTAGGCAACCTTTCCACCTTTGATGATCATTACGATGTGATCCTGCAGATTAGGAAGTACTGTAGTTTCCTGCAAGGGATGGGCATCCAGCACAAGTAGATCTGCCCTAAATCCATCCTTTATTTGTCCTATGCTATCCTCCATCTGGAATAATTTTGCAGCATTTATGGTTGCCGCTTGCAATACTTCCAGTGGGGACAAAACATGCTGTCTGAGACGAAACTCTTCTAGTTGCTGAGAATGAAGCTCGCCCAAGAGATCACTTCCATACACCATGGTAACACCTGCCTCTTTTGCAATTCGTAATGATTCCAGGCCCGCTTGTGCAAGATTCCCCACCTTGATGACAAGTTCGGGTCGCATGCCAGCTTCAGTTCCTGAT
The DNA here is from genome assembly GCA_019693495.1 of Axilococcus clingmanii. Classification (NCBI taxonomy): domain Eukaryota; kingdom Viridiplantae; phylum Chlorophyta; class Chlorophyceae; order Chlamydomonadales; family Chlorococcaceae; genus Axilococcus; species Axilococcus clingmanii. The sequence goes on from JAAMXV010000668.1 coordinate 35,563, forward strand.
TCCATTAGTGCAGCATATGTTGCAAGTGTAGGCACAAGGAAAACATTACTTGCTGCCATGTACTCTGCCGTCCGTGAATCAAGGAAATTCCCATGTTCAATCGAGCGAACCCCGCATTGTACCGCCCTCCTTATTGCTTGCTGGGTGTATGCATGGGCACCAACATAGATCCCAGCAGCCTCAGCTTCTTCTACTATAGCCTTAATCTCATCCAGACTAAACTGTGTATTTCTGAGGCGGTCAGTTGGCGAAGAAACACCTCCCGATGCCATTATCTTGATGAAGTGGGCCCCCTTTCGTATTTCATCCCTTGCTGCTTTCCTGACTTCAGCTATACCATCACAGATCCGTCCAATTCCTCGAAGAGCAGCCCCACACGCACAACAATCTTCACCAGCAGATCTGAAATCTCCATGACCCCCCGTTTGTGATAATGCGTGTCCGCTGATGAGGAGCCTTGGCCCTTTTATTAAGCCTTCTTCAACAGCGGCAGCCAACCCAAAATCAGCTCCACCTGCATCTCTGACAGTTGTGAATCCACGTTGTAACATCTTCTCAAGTACATGTGCTGCCCTTGCAGTCACTAAAGATTCTGGAAGGGAAAGCAAACCTGAAAGGTTGGCCTACATTCGCATACGGTTATGTTGCAAGTTGTCCAGGAAGTCGCAATCTTGGTCGACGTACCGTGCATGCAGTGACGTGTACATGAGCATCACAAAGTCCAGGTATCACGTACAGTCCTCTCAAATCCTCGATGATACAGTCTTCAGTTTGCGGGGATGTCGATCCCACCAAGAAACCGTTGCTGCTTACAGTAAGCGAATTTTCCTGAGCATTCCCCGTCTCTACATCTATAACCTTGCAATTTTTCAAAATTAACATTGTTGCATTGAATTTTCTGAAGGCACAAGCCAAGAAAAGGGTATCCCCTTGCACCCTCCAATCCGACCCAAGCCCTGAGACATTTGGTTGACAGAACATTATTACAAATCTAACAAATCAATGTTTCACACAAAATAGGCAATTTGATCAAAAGATGTACACAGAGTCTGATCAAAAGACAGTGCAAATGAAAGAGGCCTTAGAATAATTGTCCAAGGAATGAATTCGCAAAAGTGTTTATTCTAGTTTCTAATCCTAGTTATACATCCAGATTCATTCCAAAAAAGCAAGCCCGCCTTGCAAAGTGTAAGTAGAACCTTCATCTATGACTTTAACCCTTCCCATAGCAGATGGGGGAAGTGGCATAATGTTGCTGCCCGCCTTCCTATGGCCATCAACAGCTGGAACTGCTTCGCCAAGAACAGCATGTGCAACTTCCATCACCATGCGCCGGCCCTCTGCAACACCCAGTTTCAGGGTTGGCACATCAGTGCATAGTGGCGAAAAACTTGATTCTTTGCGGCGGGGATATATTGGATAAACATGTGCCCCAGCAAACCAAGGCAGAGATGAAGCACCCACTTCCAACGCCCTAGCAAGCATTTCATCTTGAGAACAGCCGTCCTTTACAAGATTTTCAACTTCTGCTTGCCATGCAGGAAGCATGTAATCTGGAGACATCACAGCGCGTTTAATTGCAGCATGAAGAGCATCCCTCAGAGCAGATTTGAGTCTGCCTCCTCCTTGCTTAGCAATAGGTCTAGTGTTTAATGTTATGACATGAGTGCATCCATCGGCAATTGCAAGCCTGAATGGGATGGCTTCAAAAACTGCAGCATCTACCAAACTTTCGCCCCTATGTAATATAGGCTCTCCAGCCACTTGTGGCACATTGGCTGATGCCCTCAGACAATTAGCCAAGTCCTCTTTGCTATCAAAATTCTCCAGAATTGTTGGTACTAACCTATCCAGTGATGAAGCTACTACTTTCAGTGGCACTGATGAATTGAGCACGGCATCCCAATTGAGAGGATGTTCAATCTCCATAACATGATCTATGAGGTACGTGAGATTTAGAGCTGGCTCCAATTCATCCCCACTCCGCCAGAGGCGTTTCAAGTCAATAAATCGTTCATTTGCAATGTAGTCGTGATAAATTTCAACTCCATCCCTTTGACCAGAGAGAAAATACGTCGCATTCAGGGCGCCAGCAGATGCACCATAGACAGCATCAAAAACATCTCTCAAGCCTAGGTCAGCAAGAGCTTGGAGAGCTCCTCCACTAACACACCCTCTCATGCCTCCGCCTTCAACTACGAGACCCAACTTGAAGGAATCAGTCCTGTGTCCAGGTTGACTCCCCGAAAAAGCTCGTTGTTTCAATAATTGTAGAGCTGGGTGTTCTATTTGTACGTTTGGAACAGTCTCGATTGGACTTTTCTTTTGTCTATTGTGCCTGGAGTGCTTTGCGTTGCGTGTTGTTGGAGGTACAGCGACTGGTGCTACAGTGGCCATGCCATCTGCAATAGCAAATGTTTCCTCATCGTCTGTCTCATATCCATCTCTTTGATCAAAGTCAAAGATAGTGTTTCTATTTGAACCAACTAGTAAACTCTTCAAAGAGAGGCGGGGTCGGAATGTCGCTAATGAAGTATCCACTGGTGGGCGTGGCATTTTATGTGCTTTCGATCTCCATAGTGAAAATTTAGATCCAAACCGAGCTACCCTTCCAGAAGAAGAGATATTTGAAGAAGAAGAAACCTGAATTCTGCTTCTGCCTTCACTCTGATCCCAGCCAGCACAGACAGTAGGTGTAGGGATTCCTCGATGGTTATACGTGCTATTTAATATTTTAACATGGATTTCAGGGGTCAAAAGAGCCCTCATTATTTTGACAACAAAGCAGCGAACTTCCTCCTTAGGAAGGTTGTTTTGACTTTCAGTTCAGAGTTCACTGCAACACAGTTGCTAAACGTGTTAAAGAAGATCAAATGTAGATCTGTGGAAGACACTGCAATATTAACACGAAAATAGACCATTCAGTAGCACGGGTTTCTCTGGTAGCTTCCCGCGTTGTTGCGGTCGGTTGCGGTCCCTCTAATTTGCATCAGCAGAAAGTCAAAATTGGCCCATTCCAGAATCTCCTCTTTCTTAATGCCCGAGCTCATACAAGTTACACTTGAACTCCCACTAAAACCTTTCTTGTAGCAGAAAGAGATAATCTTTTTAAATTAAATAGCCACGGGTGGCAGAGAGTAAGCCCGGTTGGCAACTTCAATCTAAATCCCAAGATCAGCACTCAATGAAGGCCGGACGCTCCTTGACCCTGTCTCTTTTGGTGGGAGCCCTATTAATCGTTTCTCCTATAACAATAAGAGGCGAGGAATTCGAAGAACAGGAGGAGGACGACGTTGATGAGACAGATGTGATTGTTCTCACCACCAAGAATTTCGAAAAGGTGACAGAGAAGGCCAAGTATGCTTTAGTAGAGTTCTATGCTCCTTGGTGTGGGCATTGTAAATCTCTAAAGCCAGAATATGCAAAAGCTGCTACAACATTGAAAAATTATGATTCTTCTATCTTGGTTGCAAAAGTGGATGCTACAATAGAAGAGGACCTTGCGAAGAGGTTTGACGTATCAGGATTTCCCACAATGAAATGGTTCGTTGATGGAAAAGAATCAGACTATGATGGTGGTCGCCAAGCTCAGGACATCGTGCAGTGGGTGAAGAGGAAGACTGGCCCTCCAACAACTGAGGTCACATCAGTTGCTGCCCTCACAAAGGTCCAGAAGGACGACACATTCTTGGTCCTTGGCTACTTCAACAAGTTCTCTGGAAATGATCACAAAATTTATGAAGCCATTGCTGTTCAGTCTGAGCACTCTCAAGCAAATTTTTACAAAACAACAGATGAGGCTGTTGCAGAAAAGTTAGGAATCAAGGAGGCTCCTGGCTTTGCTGTTAGTCGTCAATATGAACCTTTTGGTATTGAGGTCATATCAACTGAAGGACACCAAACCTTTGAAGGAGCGGGCTCTTTAAAGAAGAAACTGAGCAATTTCCTTCAACTTGAAAAATTGCCTGCCTTCATGGTATATTCCCCCGAAAACGCTGGACCTATTTTCAACTCTGGTATTAATTACCAAGTAGTAGTCATTGCCCCTGGAGAATCCTTCAAGGCAGGTCAACAACTTTATGATCTTTTGGTAGAAGCATCGCTGAAACTGAAAGGCAAGCTTGTTATTGTGGCTGCAGATCTCCATGCAGCTGACAGTGCCACAGTGGTAGACTTCTTTGGGTTCAATACTACAGCTGAGGAACCACAGATTGCTGGTTTTGATGCTGAAGCTGGTGTTAAATACAGTTTCCAAGATATGATAACTGCTTCCAAACTTATTACTTTTGGGAAGGATGTTATAAGTGGAAAAGCAAAGAGATTACTTAAAAGCGCACCTGACCCTACGGAGCCTAAAGAGGGAGGAGTCACTATCGTCACTGGGAATACTTTTGACAAGATTGTCCTAGATCCAAAGAAAGACGTTTTGCTTGAAGTGTATGCTCCCTGGTGTGGATATTGCCAGGAAATTGAGCCCAAATATAAAGAATTGGCAATGGCATTCGAAAAGATTCAGAGTGTCGTTATTGCAAAGATGGATGGTACAGAGAATGAGCACCCTGATGCTATTGCACAAGGTTACCCGACCATCCTTTTTTTCCCTGCAAAGAGGGATGCTGCTCCTATAGAATATGAGAGGAGTAAAATGACACTGGCGTCCTTTGCTAAATTTATAGAAGAGAATGCTGCAATTAAGTTTGAGATGCCAAGTAGTATACCTGAGGAGGAGGAAGAGGAGGAGGAAGAAGAAGAGGAAGACGGAGAGGATTGGGAGGACGAAGAGGACGAAGACAATGAACACGACGAGCTCTGATTTCACATTATACAAAACGTCGATCTTTAGTATTGCTTTTTAAAACTTTTATTAAACCATAGATTCTCAAGTCCTGGTAAAAACAATGGGATTTCGAAATGCGTATTTGTTCGTTTACAACGTAGTGCAAGCTCTCGGCTGGAGCTATGCCCTCTATCTTATCATCAGATCATTCTTTAATGCTGGTACTTTCACTGAAGCATATGCAGATTCTGGAAAAGTTGTTGGTACGTGAACTCTCTGTCAGTTCAAGAAGCGCCGTGTTGTGTACTTTCGTCTCCTTTGTTTCAGGGATATTTCAAGGACTCTCCTTTCTTGAAACAATACATGGAGTCCTCGGTTTAGTGAAAGGTTCCCCAGTAGCCTCACTCATGCAGTGGGGTGGTAGATCAAATGTCCTGTACGGTGTCATAGCTCAGATACCTGAAGTGCACAAAGGTTTTCCAGTTGCAGCAATGCTGCTAGCGTGGGCTTCCTCGGAGGTCATAAGATATCCTTGGTATGCAAGTAGTCTTGCTTCTTGCACCCCTCAATGGCTGACATGGTTGAGATATACTGCATTCATACCACTCTATCCAATCGGGCTTATTGGCGAAATGGGTGTTGTATACCAGGCCTTGCCTTATTTGTCAGCACGCCATATTGGAACACTCACCTTGCCAAACTCGTTCAATTTATCTTTTGAGTATTGCTGGTTCTTGAGGGCACTGATGCTCCTCTACCCTTTCCTATGGTGGCAGCTCTACTCAATGCTGCTGAAGCAGAGAAGAATGAAGGTGAAAAGGGACTAGACTAGTGCTTCTATCAATTTTGCAACGTGTGTTCTGCAATCATGAGATAGTAGTTTTAATCTTTTGGGCCAGTCTTGTTGAAATCTGATGGCAACTTCGTGAGGGCAATCCATGGGTGCAACCCCAACAAGTTCACAACGGATCGTTGGAACTTTACTGATATCTCTCACTCTCGCATTGCCATCAACTTCATTTCCTGACAGTAGCTGTAAAATGGTTGCAAACTGTCCAGGGTTCTGCGGTATGAAATCATAGACAGCAGTCTTCCCGCCAGCTTCAACAATGACCATTTCATGCACTGCCAGTTTGGAGGGAAAGGACTCTCCCATCATTTGCTCTACCCCTTCCCAACCAATTAAAGGGGTAGTGGCCTTGTATATTCTACCAGATCTTGCAATCACATCAGCTCTTTGGGAGTTCCTGTTGAGATTGCAGGTCAGGGACCACTGTGGGTGCGGAGGGCGACAAGACAATAATTTGAAACAGAATAACATGCTGAGAAAATAGAGGCGTGAAGAAGCCTGTTCTCGTTGTAAAAAATTCTACCGAGATGCGTCCATTTCACGTTTATGAAGTAATTGAATAGAAAAACTGCATGGCTCCTTGGGAGGTCTGCTGCACATGAGCTGCATGCTGCCAAAGCCACACATCAATTCTGTCTCCAATAACAAGCAATGTACTTCATACAACGACTAATATCAGTTTCATTCTTGTCAATTAAATTGCGGCAATCGACTACCTTTCGTTCTTTCTCAGTATCAATTACACTTTTGCTGAATTTTACAATAAGTCTTCCGCCTTAAATGCACAGTTCCGTACCTCTGGGACGCATTGGACATCAAAGGAGTAAATGCGCTTTTAGAAACGACTCGAGACGTCATTCTCTATCTTATGCTATCAGCGTCAAAGAAAAGCCTGGCAGTCAATCGGTCAAGTACTCGAGCGACTCTGACAGCTCAAGCTCTGGCAGAATAGTGCTGGAGACTCCCGAGGAACTGAAAAGCACATTGGAGCACAAGTTATGGGTGTCAGGTACAACAACATTATTAGCAGGGACATTTGTGAACGGGTTAGCCCAGTTGGATGGGCCTGCCGATGCTGCTGCAGCGGCGGTGGCCATCGCACTCGCATACGTGTTGTCGGACCTGGGTACAGGAATTTACCATTGGGGTGTTGACAATTATGGAGACAGTAAGACACCTTTAGTTGGGAGCCAAATAGCTGCCTTCCAGGGGCATCATCAAAGGCCTTGGACAATCACAGAAAGAGAATTTTGCAATAATGTACACAAAGTATTTCGCCCTGCCTCTGTCCCAGCTGCAATGCTGTTTGCAGGGTCTTTTGTGGCATCACCAGCTCTAGCAGTTTGGAGCTCTGCATTCTTATTTTTGGCTTGCATGAGCCAACAGTTCCACGCTTGGAGCCATATGAAACGTAGCGAATTACCAGACATCGTCAACATTCTTCAGGATGCTGGGTTACTCATAAGCCGCAGAGCACATGGTGCTCACCATAGGGCCCCTTTTGAAGGCAATTACTGCATTGTGAGCGGTTGGTGGAATCCTATCCTGGATGCAGATGGTTCCAGTAATTCATCATTCTTTAGAAAAATGGAGCAATTAGTGTATAAACTCTATGGGGTCGAGCCAAGGTGCTGGTACGAGCCCCAAAGTGATTGGGAAGAACAAGCAAAACCTCAATAAATTTTTTTTAGTACACCTGTGATGCATTTTTTTGGCTATCTACGGTCACTACTTGTCCCATAGATAATGAGTTTTGGAACAACATTAGCAAGATCGGTTGAAGAAATAAAGAAATGGACGGCAGTGCTACTGTATCCATAAAGCAATAATGGCATACCGATAAGTCTTCCCTTGGTATCCAGTAATGCTCCTCCCAAGGTGTCAGACCGAACAATAACATCGCTCTGTAATAAGCCATGTAATGCAGTATTATTAGACAGTGGCAAGCTCCTATCTTTAGCTGACAGAACACCCTTATTAAGACTATCTCCTCCTTTCAAATATACGTCCTGTCCAACTTTGCAAAGATGTGAATCGAGAAAATGTAATGGTTTAAGTATTGACTTGCGGGAGTCGTCTGCTCTCAATAGACCCAGCTCGTGAGTGGGGTCAGCAGCAACCGTTTGCACTGGTATCATATCTGTGGAGTGCTCTAATTTAATAGCCAGAGAAGCGCTTCGATTCTTCAAAGCTTGATAAGGGACAATTATGTGCCCAAATGTATCCCAGACAATGCCACTAGACAATGCCACTAGTTCTGAGGCCGTGGCACCCACATCGACCACCGTGACAACTGAGCTCTGAGAATGCGAAAAGATCTCAGGAACTTCAAGACTAGACGCATGATTACTCAAAATTGGGTTGCATATTATCAGACTTCCTAGCAAACCTCTGCGTCCAAGAAGAAAAGGAGAACTACTCAGACCGGGATGACATGGCACGTTTAACCGAGTTGGTTTTGAACAAAGATGAATTGATAAGTTCTTCATCTAAACGGAAAATTACTATATCAGACAGATAATGGTTAAAACCCCTCTTTTGCGGCCTGGAAAACTGCAACGACTTCCCGTGAGGACTGTATGGGGCGATCTGCTCATTGGTGAAAAGTATCTAAGCTGACCCTCTGATATCGGACCCGCGAGCCAGTCGAAGCCTATCTACGGGATCTGCAAAGCATATCCCACCCTCATCCAAGTTCTGCATTATAGAGAGGAAGTTTTCAACTCGCGGAGGTTTCCTTCGAATACTTTAGACGTCTTAGGGCAGCGATATAGGTCCCTGCAAATTCTCCAGGGAATACCCTTATGCATAGTTTTGTGCGATACTCAGTGGAAAAAGAGCTTAATTACTCAGCATAATCTTGTGTACATCACTGATTAGCCCCTCTTCAGCGGGAGCTCGGTCCCAAGAGAATACTCGGTGATGGCAGCTATACGCCCTCAACCCTTGGAGGAAGCAATGTATGGTTCCTTGTACAACAGTGTAAGTATATGAGGCGTGGTTGTATCCATAATTTTCCCAGACTAACCTTGCCCACCACATAATCAGGCCGGCCCTGGATCGGTCCTGGCTGGGACCCAGCCAGAGTTCACTTTTCCTTACTCGTCTGGACTAGGATACTCATCATTGGATGTTGATGCTATAGCGGCCAATCCCTCTCCACTATTCCAAAAGCTTGGAATCAGCCAGGCTGAAGTGGCATCTGCAGATATTAGCGTGGTAAACTGCTTGCAAGCAGCACACATGGGAGAAGATACTTTAATGTATACTAGATCGAAGCTTGCAGACATGTTGGCATGCGCTAGACTAGATGCAGCAGAGATAACTGCCAGAACAATTATGCAACGTGTGAGTCCTGTTGCTCAATCTACTGCAGAAAGCAGTCAGTGCATTGGCAGTGTCCGCAAAAGAGATGCCCCATCCTCTGCGGTGTCCATGGATAATAACAGTGATGTATGTCCATCGAATGCCAAGGGTTTGAAAGGATTCTCAATAAAAGTTTGTGAAGCTGTAGAAAGCCGAGGGGTGACTACTTATACAGAGGTTGCTGATGCTGTGGTACATGAGCACTATACTGAAGGTAAGCATGATGAAAAAAACATCAGGAGAAGAGTCTATGATGCTTTGAATGTTCTAACTGCAATTGGAGCAATAGAGAAAGACAAGAAGGAAATAAAATGGTTGGGATGGCCACAGTTACAGAACACTGTTTTTCTGAAGGATGATGATCTCAAAGCAAAAAGGCTAGAACTCGCTGAAAAGGTGGAAGCGAAACAAAATGAACTTCAGGATTTTGTGGATAAAGCGTATTGTCTATCAAATTTGATTCTCAGGAACAGGGATGCCCCATTTGCTGCCATGGAACAGCTAAGGACTGCCGGATTAGTACCCCCTTCATGCCTGCCGCTCCCTTTTCTTCTCGTCAGAGCACCGGCTGAGGCTGAAGTAGAGTTTCGTCCTTCTGATGACCAACTCTCAGCCACCCTTGATATGCAGACATGGGAGCCATGTGTGCATGATGATGAGAGTCTGTTAAGAATGCTAGGTTTAGGGGTGTTACGACCGGAGCTTTTGGCTGGTAGCTCATGCACCGGAAATGATCAGACACATGTGCTGCTAACAGCATTAGCAACAGCGGCTGCAGAGAGAGCAGTTGCTACTGAGCCTCCTAGCCTACCAAGCGGTTTATCAACTGTCAAAACTGGTCATAAACAAGTTGGAGCTGAGGTTTCTGCCTTGACACCAAAGCTTGATGAGAACCCTACACCAGGAGCATTGATCTCTCCTCCAGTGCATGCCTTGACACATATGGATTTAAGCACACCTGGCAATAGAGCGTGTGCATCTCCTACTAGTCCACTTGTTCTACCCCACAATGCTGCATGTGCATCGAGTCACTGGTTTAATCCTGCTACACAGACTGATCATGGGTCATGGCTGAACCAAACCTCTGAGAAATTGATACCCAAGACTGACTGTTAAAAAGTTTGTACCATTATCTGATTTCAAGAAACGCTGTCAAAGATTCTATCAATTTAGGTGGCCATCTTCTTTCTTCTTTGAGCCAATGTATGTCCTTGTACCGTATGTCATCAACTCTATGCCACTCCCCTTCGGCAGCATCCCTCAAACCGGCAGCCCAAAGCGCTGCAGTGAGAGCAGCCCTGATATCATCCAAGCCCTCTGGATACCTCCTCAGTAAAGAGCGAAATTCCTTTATTGCTCTATTTTCTTCCCCAAGTTGATACAATGCTATTGCTCGGTTGGCAGCTGCAAATGAGAATTGAGGTGCCAGGATCATGGCTTTCTCAAAGTAATTTGCCGCGTCTGACCAGTTACTCAAGCCCATGTTTGCATTTCCAAGGTTGTTCCAGGCACTTGCATCATTAGGAAAGACATCTAGTACTGATTTATAATCAATTATTGCATCTTCAAATCTTCCCATAGATTCATATATGACACCTCTGTTCAAGAGTGGGTCTGGTGCCCAAGGACATATCACTATTGCTTTATTGAAATCTGTCAATGCTTCGTCAAAACGACCTTGCCTTGACTTGGCATTACCCCTGTTTCCATAAGCTCTGCCCACTAAATCAGGAACCCATAAAGCATCGTAGCTCATGTACTTGTTGATGAGCCTTGTCCACAATCGTTCCTCTTCTTGCACAGTTGTGGCATTGAGGGCACTTTGAAACAAGTTTGTGGCTCTCAGTAACTCCTCGTCATCAAGGACGTTATACTTAGATTGATCTGGAGCTAGTTCAGGCCTAATCTGCGCAAGTGAAGGTAATGCAGACAATGCGAGAGAACCCGTTATCAATGGAATGGAAATAATAAGTCTTCTGGAGGGATTCCAGGCATTGTGGCTGGGATTGAAGGCTACAGGAAGTGTGGAATTCGATGATGCTATTGCAGATGGGGTCATTCTGATCTACTTAAACGAAATCTTTTGTAACTTATAGTTCATCGTGCCCATCCAAATCGTCTTCATCATCACCTGGTGCAGCACCACCATGCTCTGCATACAGCTTTGCCATAACTGGGTTGCAAACATCTTGTACCTCCTTTAATTTTTCCTCATAATCCTCTTTATCTGCCTCGTTGTTTTCATCCAGCCATTCCAAAGCTTCGCTAATTGCCTTTTCAATTTTTTCCTTATCATCAGATTCAAGTTTATCTTTGAGTTTGTCAGACACCGACTGCTTCATGTTGTAGCAGTAGGTCTCCAAGGCATTGCGAGCATCGATTTTAGCCTTCACTTTCTTGTCTTGATCTGCAAATTCCTCAGCCTCCTTCACCATTCTATCAATTTCATCTTGAGAGAGACGCCCTTTGTCATTTGTAATGGTAATCTTTTCAGACTTTCCTGAACCCTTGTCCACAGCTTGAACGTTCAGAATTCCATTGGCATCAATTTCAAATGAAACTTCAATCTGGGGAACCCCTCTGGGTGCTGGAGGAATGCCAGTTAAATCAAACTGACCAAGCTTATGATTATCTTTGGTCATTGCACGTTCTCCCTCGTAAACTTGAATGCTAACAGTGGTCTGTTGGTCCTGGTACGTACTGAAGACCTGACTCTTCTTTGTTGGAATGACAGTGTTACGGTTGATCAATTTTGTCATGACACCACCAACAGTCTCTATACCCATGGACAAAGGGCACACATCTAACAAGAGAATATCTTTAACATCGTCTCCCCCCTCACCAGAGAGAATGCCGCCCTGGACAGCTGCACCATATGCAACGGCCTCATCAGGGTTGACACCCTTATTAGGCTCCTTTCCATTGAAATATTCCTTGATAAGCGCCTGCACCTTGGGAATACGAGTTGAGCCTCCAACTAACACAATTTCGTGGATGTCCTCCTTCTTCAAGTTAGCATCCTCCATTGCTTTCTTCACCGGGCCCATTGTTTTTTTGAATAGATCTGCATTCAGCTCTTCAAAGCGAGCACGAGTGAGAGGCTCTGACAAGTCGATGCCCTCGGACAGACTTTCAATCTCGAGACGAACTTGATGTTGACTCGAAAGAGCACGTTTGGCGCGTTCCGCCTCACGGCGGAGCTTTTGAAGCGCACGGGCATCATCAGAGATATCCTTCTTGTACTTTCGCTTAATCAACTTGATGAAGTAGTCCATCACCCTCTGATCAAAATCTTCACCGCCCAAATGAGTGTCACCAGATGTAGACAGGACTTCAAAAACACCGCTGTCGATGGTCAGAATGGAGACATCAAAAGTACCCCCTCCCAAGTCGAATACCAAGATATTTTGTTCCTTTCCTTTCTTGTCAAGTCCATAGGCAATGGCAGCTGCGGTGGGCTCATTGATGATGCGAACGACATTCAGACCGGCAATCACACCTGCATCTTTGGTAGCCTGGCGCTGTGCATCATTAAAGTATGCAGGGACCGTGACAACGGCATTTTTGATAGGCTTTCCCAAATATGCCTCGGCAGTCTCTTTCATCTTTGTCAAAATCATGGCAGAGATTTCCTCGGAAGAAAATGCCTTGTCCTCTCCGTTGACATTGACCTGCACATATGGTTTGCCGCTTTTATCGACAATGTCATAAGAAACAAGCTTGGCATCACGTTGCACCTCAGCATCCTTGAAATTACGGCCGATGAGGCGCTTGACATCATAAACTGTTCGCTTGGGATTTGTTGTTGCTTGGTTCTTGGCTGCATCACCAATCAGGCGCTCGCTGTCGGTAAAAGCCACATAGGAGGGAGTTATGCGATTTCCTTGATCATTTGCGATGATCTCAACTTTTCCATTTTTGTAGACACCCACACAAGAGTATGTTGTCCCCAGATCAATACCAATGACAGTTCCAAGCTTCTCTTCGGTGCTGGAAGTGTCGTCCTTTGCCGAAACCCAGACTGTGCAGAAGGCCACAGCTGCAACACAGGGCGAATACGTGAATAATAATGTTGACTAAGCATGGAATTCATTTGATCTATACACTTAGACGCGTTACGTCTAATTAATGTACATACCGGCGAGAAAAAGGAGACACTGTCTCCTCATTGCAAGTTGAATTCTAGAGTCTTCGAAGGAAGGTGATCTACCAACGGCGCTGTCTTCGTTGATATTATTATACACAAGGGCTTCAAGATCTCACACTAATAGGATAATACTGGCATACTTGACATATTTAAAACTCTTCACGCGTCATTGATCGTGGCAGTACAAAGACTTGTACCTCATGAGCCGCAGTTGAAGAGCGGCACACCACCATTTTTCCCGTATTCTTCCCCCATATTTTTACTGTGATCACCGAATATCATATTTCTTGTTTCCGCCATGCAGCGACAAAGATTTGCAGTGGTCTTCGTGCTTTGCTGCTTGCTGATCTCAGGTAAGAGGCACCAGCCCTTGAGGGCCTTATCAATGCGGAACAATCCTATATGACACTCAAAAACGTTTGTGGATACTCAGGATCGGTTAGTGCTGGGGAAGAAAGTGGCTCTACAGTAGCCAAGAGAACCTTCCGTCCTGGAGCAGAGACGCTTAAGTTTGAAGCTGAAGTTAGTCGGCTAATGGACATCATCATCAACTCCCTCTACTCTAACAAGGACATATTTCTTAGAGAGTTAATATCTAATGCTGCTGATGCATTGGATAAGATCCGCTTCCTTGCCATTTCAGACCCGAAAGCCCTTGGTGAAGGTGATACTTCCAAGTTGGAAATTCGCATCTCCTATGACAAGGACAAAAGCATCCTGACCATTCATGATCGGGGCATTGGTATGACCAAGGATGAGTTGGTATCCAATCTTGGTACAATTGCAAGATCTGGAACTGCTGCATTTCTGGAGCAGGCCCAGCGTGGTGGTGATTTAAACCTGATAGGTCAATTTGGTGTTGGCTTCTACTCAGTCTACCTTGTTGCTGACTATGTAGAAGTGATCACAAAGTCCAATAATGACACAAAACAATGGGTTTGGGAAAGTGAAGCATCAGGCAAGTTTGCAGTCTCTGAAGACACAGATGGGGAACCATTGGGCAGAGGAACAAAGATTAACATTCATTTGAAGGACTCTTGCCAAGAATATCTCCAGGAAAACAAGCTCCGTTCTCTTGTTGAGAGGTATTCCGAGTTTATCAGCTTTCCAATATATCTGTGGACTGAGAAGAATGTTACAAAAGAGGTGCCACTTGAAGAGGAAGTAACTGGAGATAAAGAGAATGGTGCAACTAATAATGTGGTGACAACAGAAGAGGAGGAGGAGGAGGAGGAGGAGGAGGACAACTCACCGAAGACCAAGACCGTCACCGAATTAGTACAAGAGTGGACGGTCTTGAATGACAACCAGGCCCTTTGGTTGAGACCACCTGGCGATGTCAGTAATGATGAGTACACTAAATTCTACAAGGCTCTTTCTAAAAATGATTATGAAGAACCACTGGCATACTCTCATTTCAAAGCGGAGGGCGATGTGGACTTCAAGGCAGTCCTTTACATCCCAGCATCTGCACCATTTGATATGGTGGACAATTATTATACAAAGAAGCCCAGGGTCAAGCTGTATGTCCGGAGGGTCTTCATCAGTGATTCGTTTGAGGAATTACTCCCAAAATGGCTAAGTTTTGTAGTTGGTTTGGTTGATTCAGACTCAATGCCACTTAATGTTAGTCGTGAAATGTTGCAGCTCAATGAAGGGCTGAAGGTCATTAGGAAGAAACTCGTTCGCAAAGCTTTGGATTTGCTGAAAAAGCTGAGTGATTCTAACTTGGAGTACCTTCCTAAAGAGGAGGAGCTCAAATCAAGAAAAGCAGAGGAACTTGCAGAGGATGAAAAAGTGTTAAAGCGAGAGGGTGAAAAGTTTCTAAAAGTATGGTCTGCTTTCTCGAAAGCGATCAAAATGGGCATAATAGAAGACCATTCCAACAGGAGACGATTGCTTCCTCTTCTGCGCTTTCACACAAGTAAGTCCTTAGATACTATGACAAACCTGGATGGGTACGTATCCAGAATGGTAGAGGGGCAGACGAAGATCTATTATTTGGTTGGGACCAATAAGGAGGAATTAGCAGCCTCTCCTTTTGTGGAGTCTTTAGTGGAGAAGGGATTCGAAGTTATTTATTTTATTGATCCCTTGGATGAGTATGTGATGCAAAATATCCTTGAGTTTGAAGAAAAATCATTTGTCAATGCTGGCAAGGAAGATGCAACAATTGAGACACGAGATGATGCTGCAAAGCACAGGGAAAAGAGATTAAGAGTGCAATACAAAAATATGACTCTTTGGTGGAAAGATGCATTGCTGACTGCCAATACAGGCATCACCATGGTGAAGGTGACAGCACGACTAACCAGAACGCCTTGTGTTGTAGTCTCTGGCAAGTTTGGATGGAGTGCTACTATGGAGAAAATTGCCATGGCTCAGGCAATGGGAGATCCAAGCAAAGCCCCCATTCAGCGCGGAGCTCGTACCCTGGAAATTAACCCAAGGCATCCACTGGTTCGAGAACTAAAGTCAAGAATGGAGGCCAATCCTGATGAAGAGTTTGTGAAGGAGTATGCCAGAGTTTTGGCTAATACTTGCCTGTTGGAGAGTGGGTTTTTTATTCCAGAGCCTCGCAACTTCAATTCAGCTGTGTTAGGTCTATTGAAGCAACAGCTCGGTTTGAATAATCTAGATCCCATCAGTGAAACGGATTTGGATGCTAGCATCAAGGATGTTGAGCCGGAAAAGCCTACAGAAGGGTTTATGAGATCAGAAGAAGAGGTTCTGGACACGGCAGATTCAGAAAGCGAGCTCCACGACATGCTTGCCAAAATGAGACACGATCTGGCCAAGCAAGAGGCAGAGAAGAATCTCAATAAAGATGAATTGTAATTTATGCAACTTATGTGTTACACAAACAAGAGAATGCCATTCATTGGGTGCAAAAGCATCAGACAAAAACAAGCAGAGGTAAGTTTGAAAATGCTCTGCAACAAAACAACCTGCCCTTGGGCAAGACTCAATCAATTCATTTAGTTCTTTTGGCCCTCAACTAGTGCGGATGAGAGTGTTAGGAAAGCATATGAAATGTATTAAAGTGCAGCACAGTAAAATACTGGAAAAAGCTGCCTAACAAAGCTCTCATGAGTCAATCAAATGGTTGGCAAAATAGCCAGCCTAAAAGGAACACATTGCAGGTTGAAAAAACAGATAAGTAGAAGCTGCAACATCCCAGTCAAAAAAGGCTTCAAGCCACACACACTCCTCAACACTGGGACAATTTAATCATTATGTTGGATAAAAGAGGTTGCATCATATAAGTGATGATACAATAGATCATAATGAATGCTAGAAACAGACTCACAAATTGCGAGACATCACAATAAGACAGCTCTTTCAATAAGTTGCCATGCTCATACGTTGATAGAAGCCAACAACAAAAAAGTAAAAATGTAAATGTAATAGCACTAGTACTGTCTTTTCTCAGTACATGAGCGTTAATTAGAATTTCAAATAGTCATGGCCTTAGCACATAAAGCTCCATTAATCATGTTTAGCAGACTGTCCGAGACGTCCAACTTCAGGCCAATAGGTGGGCCACCACCCTTGACGAGGAGACCATCAACTGGCGGAGCAGCAAAAGACTCTGCTCTCCGTAAATATCCTTCCTTGAGAGAGTTGCATAGAGCAGGAGGGCCCATGGGACCACCAACTGGGGTTCCCCACACACAGCCAGGTTGAAGTGCTGGCCATTGTGATGCTGGCGGTAATGAATTCATAGGTCCAAAAGTGCTAGCTTTGAAGCCAAGTGGAGGCCTCGTGGCATGACCAGACCCTGAATCATCATCAATCATTTCTAGTTCCCCTCCAGTGAAGCAGGTTTCAGTAGGGAAGCTGCCTGCACTGTAAGTCTCCGCATCTTGGACCGATGGTGTTCCAGGTGAGTCAAGGGAGGGACGTTTACTGTTGGCAAACTCAGGCTCTGTAGACATTCCCGGCTGACACGCCATTAGTTTTCGTACGGAATGCTGCCAAATGTTCTTTAGCCTCAGTAACGAGAGCGGCTTATCAAGAAAGTCTACGGCACCAAGCTGGACAGCCCTCATCACATCTTCTGTGGTGCCTCCTTCAGACATCAAGACAACAGGAGTTGATGCAAATGCAACTATGAAGGCTCTACCAACACACTCCTCAGGAGCAACCACTTTAGACTGCAAGATATGGGAAGGAATAGTTGAGATTAAAATTGCAAAGCAACAACTCAAGGTCTTGTGAGCCGATCAAACGCTTTCATTGATTATGATTATGATAGTTGTATCAGCAAATAGTCATAATATTAATGCCGGTGACCGGCACTGACCAACACAATGCTGCATGCCAAGACTAAATTACCCACCTCAGCAAGAATGACGTCGAAGGCCGCTACACCAGGTTGACAATACGACAAAGCCTCAGCTGCACTTCCACAGCTGGTAACTGCAAAGTGAAGGAGTACAGCGAGGTGGGTTCAACTGAAGCAGAGAATTTCGGAGTTGACAGAATTCTACCTGTGCTCTACTCTTACCTGAATAAGCGAGATCTGGTTGTTGCAATTGCGCTTCAACAAAAGATCTGCTGGGTTCATCATCTACTAACAAAACTCTCAAGCCCTGCATACAGCGCGCATCAACGTCGGTTGCTTGATTTATAGGGCCACCGGGCTCGATTACCATTCTAAATAACTGGTGCAATTACCTTTGGAAAAGAAGCTGACATAGCAGGAACGGGTGCAGCCATTTTAGCAGTGAATTCGCTTAGGCTAGACGGAGTCGATCTTGGAGAGCCGACGCTCAAGACTGTGTAAACAATGAAATTAATAACGGCCTCAGCAGCCACAATAACAATACTCTTGCATAGAAAAGGGCCATTCCGGCTGCGATCTTTCACTTGTCTCAGTGTGAGAAACTCTGTACAAAAGGAAGAAAGTTCATGGATTGTGCACAGATCTTGATTCTGTCTGATTCTCTCTCCAATGGCAAGAGGCCAAGATCACTTGCTCAATTAAGTTCAGATTACAGCAGGTAGACTAGATTTTTTTTCATGTATCCCCTTTCTATTTCATCCAATCTGGCTTTACACCACTTGATCCTCCCTTTTTAGCTGTGGAGACATCAACAATAGCAGGGTGCTCCATCACCGCCTCAAATAGGCGAGTTCCTCTAAGGCAATTGGTCAACGGAAGATGACCTTTTGGTGCCGATGACTCATACTTGAACTCTTGCGGCCATTTTCTGTAAACATTGTTTTCTCCTTGAACCCAATCTATGGCTTTGAAAAACTTTTGCCACTGTCTCTTATTTTGTAGCCAGAGCTCTCGTTGAACACTGTAGCCAAATTTATTATTACTAGCACCACGCCAGAGACTATCCATAGTCTTCATATCAGCATTTGAAATGCTCTTTACTTCACTCCAATAAACCCAGTTTCTTTTTTGTGCTCCTGCACCAGCCGATTCTATCAGCTTGGCTCGAGTTTCATCTTCTGCCTCACGCCACTTTCCTTCCTTCAGCAGTTCCCTTAGCTGTGTATAATCTACACCATTCTGCAACATGCACATTAGAATTGTTAGATCCACTATGGAACGGTCCCATTTTCACTGACAGTCACTGACTGACCTCTGACTCCAGAGGGATGTCATCAATATTGATAGTTGGGGTGCTTGAAGCACTTGTAGACATTATTGAAGATGTACTTGAGCCCAATAAATCGCTATTTGATGAAAGGAGACTCTTACTATCCAGTCCGCTAGCCTCTGCTGCCACGATTATCACTCTTGACGGGCGGCTGTGGCGGCCTATTTTTGGATGTGAAATTACATTAAAGCATTTGGCAGGACATGTGCGGTCTCCTACGCCACTTAAAGAACCATAAAGTAATTGCATCTCGCAAACTTCTCGGTACTGACAGGCGAACGTATGTTACTGTTTTAAGAAATGTATAGTATTAGAGTTAATGTTGGAAAATGATTTACCTGCGTTTAATGGGGCAGCTGATGGATATAATTGCAATTCCTCTACTAGATAATATCCACATCTTCCTGGGAACGTGCTCCGACTGATTTAATTGGAGGTTGGTTTTACATTGAAGGGCAATTTATCGGAGAACCCTTGCTCGGCTCGTCGAGGCGTAGAAATCAACTTGATAAGCGAAACGGCCCTCGACTACTGGGATTTAAAAGCCTTATTCTTAAATCAAGCCCTCCTAAAACTTACTGGAGTCCACACGTGCACCTTCACCCTCCGGATGTTGTCTTGATCGAATCCGCACAAGTGTTGGAATGTCTTTGGCTCTTCAGAGTCCCATTAAGCAGTTTTCTAATGTCCGCGTAATAACTGCGGATGGAAGTTTTGAAGAGACTCCTCCAGATGCGGGACACTGGTCGTTACTTGCTGCCGTCGAAGCTTCCCACAATGAGAGAACACTTTCCAGTTCTGAGCCAGAACATGAAAAAATAGATCATAAGAGCCCAGGTTATGTTCTTGAAAAACTTCTTGGGGCAAGATCAGAGATTGATGCAGTGATCGATATGATTTCAATGATTGAACAGCAACAGTTCCTTGCTGCGGAACACATTTCGGCACCTTTACTGTCAGCTTCGTCGGCAGCAGATGAAGCTTTTCTCAGGCTTGCTTCAAGATGTGCACAATTAAAAAGTGTGCACTTCAAGTTAAAGACTTTGTCACAAGCCATGGTTCAACAGACTTTAGTCAACGATAGATTCCTTAGTCAGGTGAAAGAGCTGAGCAAAACTTGGAAAATTACGAGGGAGGGGGAGAAGGGAGAATTACATATAGATCTTACACTTCCTCTGCAGCAAAGTTTGATCCAGCAGCAGGAAGCCCAATTACCCATAGTACCTGACGGCACAGGTGATGCATGCCTTGTCTTGAGCAAGGATGCTGTGTACAGGGGGATTGCTGCAATTAATTCGGCGCTGGTGAAGTTGCAGGATTGGCATCTGTGGAAGTGTATACAAGTTATCTTAAAGAATCAATTGTTTACAGTGGGCACAGCCAGCGCAGCTGTAGAGCAATTGTGCACAAAGATTCAACTGTTAACAGCAACTGCTGTCAGGAATCGGATGGTAGATGGTGTACAGGTAACGGATGTCGAGTCAGGAGTTGTGGAGGATCCAATTCAAACAGTATTTGAGGCCAAAGCAACTCAGCTATTGGTTGGCATTATGAAAGAGCCTTGGTCATTGGAGACATTGGAGAAGCCTAACCTCATAAAACCATTGATAGAATTCATTAAGAGCAGTGGGCAAACATCATAAGTAAGGGAGACAACAAGTATTTGGACAGTTCCACTACCGTCAGAGGTAGAAGGCTTGTATTATTCAACCGAATAAAGCGTGTTTGTTTTGCAAACGTACTACTGTTGTGGTGTTTGAGCCTTTACCCCACAAAACTATCACTTGGTTGACCTACAATGGTGGACACCCCTGTCAAAGAGGGTACAGAGTAGGTGGAGCTGCAACTGAAGTGAAGGGGCACGGAAGAAGAAGTTACACCCTTTCCGTGTAAGAGTATATTGTCAGATTTTTAAATTACCTTATGTATTATATGTAACATAATGAATGGATTGATTTTTCAAATTACGAAAGAATCAGTAGCACCACGTGCGATTCCCAGTGCAACCTGCAATTGTGGGAGAGTAGTCACGAAAAGTATCGGAAACGTGATATTTACTTTTCGTAATACACCACAAAATTGTCAATCCGTGGGAAAACTACGTTTAGTGGGAGCTCGAACACTGCTTGCACCATGCCGAGATTCTGTCAAGGAAGCTCTTTGTACAGGTGATGGTATGGCAGTAGCACACTTTGATAATAATGACTTCTTAAACAGAAACACACGAGGATTTGGGAGAGACGACATTGTATCTTCCAAACGTTCCAAAGCACGAGATGTCCAACACGAAGCACTCCAGCTGGTGAAGCAAAGAGCTCTTCTGGGGAGTCAACCTGGACAAAGGACTGATTCCTTCAAGTTGGGTCTCGTAGTTGAAGGCGGCGGCATGAGAGGGTGTGTTAGTGGAGGAGCTCTACAAGCTCTTGATGACCTAGGCTTGAGAGATGTTTTTGATGCTGTCTATGGTGCATCTGCCGGCGCCCTGAATGCGACGTATTTCCTCTCTGGTCAAAGGGATGGAGTTGAAATTTACCATGACTACATTGCCACACCTGACTTCATAGATCTTAAACGTCTTTGGAAAGCAAGAGGTCATGCAACTGCAGCTGATATAAAACCAGTTCTAGATCTGGATTTCCTAGTTCACACTATTATGGATGGCCATCACTTGTTGGATTGGGATGCCGTGTTGAACTCACCCATCCCCTTGAAAATTATAGCTTCTTCACTAGATTTGCTTGCGCCAGTTACATTAAGTGGATTCGAAAGCAAACAAGATTTGATAACATGTTTGAAAGCATCTGCAAACGTTCCAGAAATAGCTGGTGGCCCAGTTTTGCATAGGGGGCATAGGCTTGTAGATGCTGCAGTGTTTGAACCAGTTCCATTTCGTTCCGCTATAGCAGACGGTTGCACTCATGTCATTGTGCTATGCAATCGGGCTCGTCCCACGCATAAAGGATTCCTGAATACCCATTTAGATATCGCAATGACTGCTGTTGTGAAAAGGGCTGTCATGAGTCCGGAGTATATGGCAGAAGCTTGGAAGATGGAAATGGAATATCTAGCAAAGGAGGGAAGTGAGGATGATATGCTGGTAAAATCATTTGAGGATGATGCATTTTCATTGCCATGGTTTGGAGGCTCACATGTTTATCCCATTTACCCAAATCACAAACCTGTCGACTTTTCGCCAATATGTATTGATGTCCCGATTTTAAAGGCTGGAGTAGCTGAAGGCAGACGTATGGTTATGGAGGTCATGGAGTCCTTGTTGGAGGATCAAGTGGACTTGACGCACAGAAACAACATTCTCCCGGCATCTAGTATTATTACAAATTGTCCTGAAGTAGAAAAAATTGTGAAGTCATAATTTCATACGTACCAATCAATGATTTTTAAGAATACCAACATCCAGCAAGGCAATGTCAGTAAAGCTAATAAATACTGCCAAAATAAGATCGCTGACATTTCCACAGCTCCATGGTCATACAAAACCGTTAGTGTTTGTAGATTGATAGCTGTCGGCATGGCATTTGACAAGAGGAGAGTCAATACAGCCATTGCATCCATTCTTGGAAAGATATCTAGTCTCAGACAACTCCACACCAGCAACGTTAGTATAGCAGGTTGCACTATCAGCCTAGTGATCAAGATACCAAATATAACTCTACATGGCAATTTGGATTTCCCAGGCCCCCTATAAATAACAGCTCCTAGCAAAGGAATAGCCAAAGGTACAAGAGCATCACCCAAGGTACTCGCTACATTGGTTAAAGGTTGCAGGGGGCCAAAAAAGAAAGATTTTACGGCTGGAATGAAGCCAACCAGCAAACCAGCAAGTGCAGCCATGGTAGGAGGTGGAAAGTAGTCGCTCCAAGTCATTGCAAATGCAGAGGTTTCAGTATTGGGTATATTCTTAGTTTGCCGCGCACATGTCTCCATGGATGTCAATTCTGATAATGGCTTTTTCAAACCCAACTCATTATTGTTTATAAATTTCACGTGATCAGGCCCATCAGGCCACTCTGTCAAAGTTTGGACTTGCTGGAGTGGATCCAATAACTTGTTCATCTCTACAGATATAACATCTTTATTTGACTCATTGGATGGCCGCTTCTTCTTGATACTAGCATACAAATCAGATGCACTAGGGAACTTCCTGAAAAGTCGAGGTTGCTGATCTGGAGGTCTCAACAAATGTACTGCTATGCTGAACTGGAACAGTGTGGCTATCATCATATCAAAACTGACATAACCGATTCCTTTAACCTTACAGTCCTCTCCCAAACTAAGGTAGAAAATTGTATCCTGACCACATAATGGAGTAACAAAGACTAGAGGTAGATTGCCAACATTCCCAAACGCTACAGCAGCTATGCATATGGCCTTAAACTGGTGAGGAGCTCCAACAATCCTCATAGTGATTACGCCGATGAGGAATCCTAACATAATGGAAACTGTCATGTTCATAAGCAGGGGCCATAAGTGTGCAATTGCGTCAAATGACATCGCTGCGGCCAACGTCGATCCCACCACTGCTGGGACGTAACAATTATAACATAACTGCGCCACAATTTTGCAATTGGACGGAGTGAGGATTTCCTTATAAGCCAATGCCACACCTACCAAACCAAATAATGCAAGCTCAAGCACTGGAAGAGCTGCGGTTATTAGTAACGTGGTCGCATCCATTGCAGACCTGAAACCTTTCAAAAGTAACTATATGAAAGTTTTCAAACTCAAAATTCAAACATGAGGCAATCCAACTAAATTTAAAGTTATCTAGATGTTATTCCATCAAATAATAGTGACAACTGGTAAAGTTGTGCTTGTTTCAATTGCAGTACCTGTTTGCTTCCCTCTGTGAGGCATGATACTGCCGACTCCGTCCACTCAGCAAGATTGCTGGCATCGTGTCTTACGAACCTGATATATTGCCACTTCATTTACTGTTCAGTATCGAATAATGTAATGTTTGTAAGTATCTAGCTCATATTCATAATGTGTTGAAAGAGCAGATACGGTCTCGACGCCAGTTCTGATCCGTCTATTGTAACAAGCTTATGTCAGCCAGAGCGTTCAATAGAAATAGGCCGTTGCATTTCTTAGTTGCAGCATTAGTGGGTGTTTGCTCGGGCTATTATATCTTTGAAGGACCCTTACGTCAACTGCACCTACGACAGAGCCAGTCAAAAGTTCCGGCCAAAAGTTCCCAGTTGCCTTCAGGCAGCCTCAATTAATATAGATGGGGAGGCCTCCTCTATCAATCTTAACCAATGACCCTATACCTCCACCAAGTGGACAGCCCACAGGAGGTCAAGATCTGCTTGCAATGCACAATCTAGGTGCAATTTCAGAGAAAGTTTTCCAGGGGTCCATTCAAGCAGGCCAATATAATCAAATTCCATTTGCGGTAGAATTCAGGAGCGGACCTGAATTGAACTTGGCTCCAATAGCCAGTAATCATCCCAGAGGGCAGACTCCTGCAGCTATAGACATGTCAACCCTGAGGCGGGCATTTCCTCTAAAGAGAGGCCCTCATGTTTCATTGACGGAGTTAGAAAAGGGAGCACCATTACAGAATGCATTTTCGGGAGACACAAAGGCTGGTCAATAATTTTACATGTAGTTGATTAAAAACACCGCTTTAAACCCTCGGAAAATGACATTGGTTGGATTTGCAATTCGGATTTCAACAACGTGGTATCCATGCTAATGTCTGCCGGACTCGTGGCGCCTCTATCTACTGAGCGAGCCGGCACTTCAATGATGGCATTCATGCTATACCCTCGGTGAATAGCGACCGCTTTAGCCATATCTACTCTACTCAGCCTTTCTGGGCCTCCAAGATTAAATACTCTATGTGTTAACTTTGGATTGCTGGACAACATCATACATGTGGCAACAATATCATCAACATGCACTGGACATCGCCATTCATCAGCAAAAAATTTAGTTGGCTTCCCCTCTTCAAGGGATTTATCTACAAATTGGAGGAAAAGTGCTCTAGACACAGTAGTCGCAGGGGGTTGAGGACCGTAAATTATGCTACTACGAATAATTGCATGGTGTGGCCAGTGGTCTTGTATTGCCTGTTCTGCTTCTAATTTCGTCCTCCCATAAGCATTTACTGGTTCAGTACAATCAATTTCACTCCACCAAGATTTGCTTCCATCGTAGACCTGGTCTGTAGATATTTGTATAAGTAGAGGAGGTGTTCTGCCACTGGTAGGTGGACTCTGAGAGACCCAATCTGATAATGATCTCAACAGCTTGGTTGGGACGTTGACTGACCGAGCCAGCTGGACATCGGACTCGCACACTGCAGGCTGTGATAACGCCGCACAATTGATAACCACATCTAATGTCTCCAAACTAGACATGCAATCTGCAAGACCTTCCCCACTTGCTAGGTCTACCCAGAAGTCAGAAACCTTGCCTTCTTTGAAAGCGGGTGCCTGTGTGGAGTGGTGGGTGTACGCCACCTGGAAAGTGAAAGCAGTCATTTTCGAATTTCTTAGCTTGAAACTACACAGGACACATACATTCCAACCATGTCGAACAAACTCCGTAACTGCAAACTGACCAAGATAGCCAGTCCCACCTAAGATCAGAACTGTTTTCATAGTGGTCTCTAGGGCACTCTAGTATCTAAATTAGTCAAATGAAGGCTTAGTTGTGAAACGTGATACACCAACCTAACCTTGCACAGAGCCATACTTCAGGAAAAGAGGCGCTCGGACATCTTCCGTGCGGAGGTGAGCCTCGAAAAGGTAGAGACGACATATCCATCAACTATTGATCGGGATGCCTTACCTTGGAAGGCAAGCGTCAACAGGGCCGGCTCAGCGACAATAGTAATGCATTAATATGAGTATTATTTTAAGGTGTCGTGAAACAACACTCAATTTAACTTGAGCATAAGAGAGCTTCGGCAGCTGCTTATTTTTACAAAGTCTCATCGCTGAACATAGTCATGGCAGCGACTTTTGCCCGCGAGAAACCCTATACTGCTCAAATGAGTAACGACGAGTTAAATAGTAGGAGAGAACACAGGTTGAGTTCTCCAGATACTCTACAACCGACCTCCCGGCTGTGTGTGAAAAACTTGCCAAAAGAAGTCGATGAACTCCGTCTGAGGGAGCATTTTTCGATAAAGGGCGAAGTTACAGACATCAAAATCATGAGAACAAGGTAACATATTCTGCTAGTACAGCTTTTTTAAATGTTAACTTCACAAAGTTTCTCCATTTCAGAGATGGGAAGTCACGCTGCTTCGGGTTCGTCGGGTTTGCATCCATAGAGGATTCGGAGGCAGCAATGAAGTATTTCAACAAGTCATTTCTAGGTTCATCACGGTTGCTTGTAGAGTTTGCATACCAATATGGTACCCAGGAAGCACCAAGAGCTTGGAGCAAATACACAAAGGGCACAAGTGCCAACATAAAGGTTGCGACCGGGGCCAATGACACCCCAGTTGCCCACATAGGTGTCAGAGAAATGAAGAAGTTGGCTAAGGAGGAAAAAGGATCCTTAGCAGGTTCAAGACCTGAAGAAGATGATCCAAAGTTACAAGAGTTCTTGAAAGTTATGCAACCTCGTCACAAGCAGGCAATATGGTCTAATGATGGCATGGATATCTCCAATCAACCTGCTGATGCACCACCCAAGCACGCAATTGCTGACGCTGGAGCTTCAGATGATGAGTATGAAGATATTCATCCTGAAATTATTGTAAGCGATGAAGAGAACGCTGCAGATGATGTACCAGTGAAGGATGTTAACATATCAGATCTCGACTACCTGAAAAGCAGGGTGGTCAAAGGTTTTCAAGACAAGAATGAAGGAGGGATGCCAGAAACAGTTGAGA
This sequence comes from Axilococcus clingmanii, assembly GCA_019693495.1. NCBI lineage: Eukaryota > Viridiplantae > Chlorophyta > Chlorophyceae > Chlamydomonadales > Chlorococcaceae > Axilococcus > Axilococcus clingmanii. Next base: position 62,194 of record JAAMXV010000668.1, read on the forward strand.
TGGTACCAGAAACAGCAGTGGAACAGCAGGATGTAGAGACCATTGCTAGCGAACCTCCCGCCACAGAAGAGAGCAAAGACAAGACAGAACATCAAGGCACGGCAAGCATTGAAGATACAGGTCGGTTGTTCTTGAGAAATCTACCTTATGGTGCCACAGAAAGTGACTTGCGTGAACTGTTAGAACCATTTGGAGAGTTATCCGATATCCATCTGGTTTTGGACAAGCATACTAGAAAAAGCAAGGGCTTTGCACTAGCAAGCTTTGCCAATCCACAGTCTGCAGTGGATGCCCATGCTTCGTTGGATGGGTCAATATTTATGGGGAGATTGCTTCATATCCTGCCAGGCGAGAGACCTCCACCACCACCTGAAGATACATTTGTAGATGGTGGAGATAGTACAATGTACCGAGAACAAAAAGAAAAGCTGCTTAAAGCCACAGCTGGCAGTAACAAAGTAGCATGGAACTCTCTATTTATGAGATCTGATACTGTAGCTGATGCCGTAGCAGCTCACTTTGGAATAAAAAAATCCGAGCTCTTGGATAGGGAGGCAGCTGATGTGGCTGTAAGGATGGCACTGGGAGAAACACAAGTAATTGCTGCAACAAAAAGGGATCTTGTAGAAGCCGGTGTGTCTGTAGAGCATTTAGAGCAAGCTGCAGCTGCTGCTGGGAAAGGAAAAGGTCAGCACAACCTTGAGCGAAGTGATACTGCCTTGTTAGTCAAAAATTTGCCCTATTCGTTGGAAGAAGCAGAATTGGAAGGGTTGTTTACAGCACATGGCCCCCTGGTTAGATTTGTTGTACCATCAACACATGCTCTTGCAGTCTTGGAGTACCAAGACGCAGCTGATGCACGCAGGGCATTCAACTCCTTGGCGTACAAAAAATATCAACATGTACCTCTCTACTTGGAATGGGCTCCAAAGAATATTTTTTCAAAATCAGTACCCAGAACACCAAGGAGGGAACCAAAGAACGACCTTGAAGTGGATGTACCTCGAGATTCCACCCCACATGTGGACACTATCTTGACGCCGGCCAATGATGGTGAAGATATGGATATTAATTCTCACACCATCTTTGTCAAAGGGCTGTCGTTTGCTACACAAGAGCCAGCACTACTGCATTTATTCGAAAAAGCTACCATGAATGCAGGTGGCTCAGTGCGCAATGTGAAGGTTGCTAAAAAGAAATCAAAAGATAACAAAATGCTTAGTGCTGGGTACGGATTTGTTGAGTGTTCCAGTGAAGAAGTTGCTAGAGCTGTCCTGAAATCTTTGCAAGGAACGGTGCTAGAAGGTCATACACTGTCTCTTCAGCTTTCTTCAGGTAAATCTGGTGCAGAAAATGCCAAACGTAAGCTTCCAAAAACAACAAAAATGGTTGTCCGAAATGTTGCTTTTGAATCTACTAGAAAGGACATCTTGGGGCTTTTTGCGCCATTTGGAGAAATCAAAAGCTGTAGATTGCCAAGAAAATTTGATGGGACACCGAGGGGTTTCGCATTTGTTGATTTTGCCACCAAACAAGAGGCGCAGAATGCCATGGAGGCTGTCCATGGGGCCCACCTCTATGGCCGTCGTTTGGTCTTGGAGTGGGCCGAAGAAGATGGTGGCTTGAATGAGTTGAGAACGAAAACTGCTGCTCGATCTAGAGTAGAACAACAAGAAGAAGGGAACGGTATGAAATTTTATAAGACGAAAAAGACAAAGGTCTAGACTATACTAGTGTAGCAGCTTGTAACAGCTTATAGCTGTTGAAAGATCTTGTACTGCTCCAGATTGGTAGCAGCGCAACAGATATGTATCGGAGGCACAGCCTTCATTGACAGAATCAATTTCTATTTGCTATCCTTAATTAAAATACATCATGTCTATCTTTGACAAATTGCGTCGCCTCTCAGGGTCCGGTACGTAGAACCCAAACGTATCTTGTTGGATCGGATCGGACGAATTTACCGAAGGAACTAAGTGCCACAATACTTGCAGAACCCAATAGTGATACACAAACTGGCACTTCATCTAGTAAGTTCACAACATTTTCCGAAACATTTCCGACCTTTTGGGGGGTGCTGGAGTTACTACGATTTTGCGCTTACATCTCTATTGTTGTGCAGGCCCCCGTTACAATACCTGGCAAGCTACATTTAACCCAGGCCGAAACTATAGTGAGAAAGCCCATGGTAGGAGCTCTTTTGATGTTCCAGATGGCAATCAGCCCAAAACAACTTGGGAGTATGTTGTCGAGTCAGAACAAGCAAATGCTCAAACTATGCAAGATGCTGCCTTCAAGGGCTTGTCCAATGGTAAAGATACGCTCACTCGGGATGATTTGAAGCGTCTCTTTTCGGAGTCACGAGTGGAGAGCATTTTGAAGACTGCTGACAAGAATAACGACGGCAAGATTGATTTTGATGAATTTGTGGATCTGCTGCGCCGTGGATGAAAAAGCAACTGTCGTACACTGTAATATAAGTGGTACACAGACGTCCTGTTTCTCCTCTCGCCAACACTGATGCCGCATGTGCGTGCTCCCTTGCAGCCCTCCAGGCTCAGAGCAGAAACGGCAGTGGTAATCCGTTCCATGGGCAGTCATCGTACTTTCATTTACAAATTTCAGTACAGGAAGATATGGCAGAGAATATTCTATATCTTCCCCTCGATTAAAATTGGTTTATGTTAAGTCACTCATACGATAGTCAGCCAATAGTTTGGGTGTATGTTCTTCTAATGGAGAACTTTGGCACGCCGCCATTCCTTCAACAATGGGTGTCGTTTCTAAGGGGGATAATCCAGTTGCAACAGGTGTATCTAATGTTTGCCATGTATATTCTGGGTCAATTCTACCTTTCTTTTCATTATCAATATCTTCTTCCTGCAAGGGAAGTGAACTGATATAGGTTGCCTGATTTGGCGCTTTGAAGTCGTTCAAACTTCTCGTCAGCCTTTGGCGCAATTCTCCCAGATCTGCTGCCATTTCAGAACAAAATCCTTTATTGCATGAAATAGTGGAATCTTTGTGTTGATTTCTCCATGTCCGGGCCACAGACGCAATCGTTCTTTCATTTTGTTCTCTTTTACGCTGTGCTTTGAGAGCTGCTGCTGCTGACTTCAGTGTATGCCTTGTCACAGTCCCAATGAGCTTTGTTGAAAGGGATGCCGGACCATTTTCTGGCACTAGAACTTGAAGCCTATTATGATCACACCCATACAATTTATCCATTAGCAGCTGAGTTTGTTGCCTAAACTTTTTCAAATGTGTATGAACATGTTCATCAAATTCTACTGCAGGGCATTGCATTGTCTGCCATCTAGTACAGCTTTGAACTCTATTCGGTCGGGGGTTTGCTAGTATACTATCTAATTTGTGTGCGCTAGGCGAGCTTTTCTTGCGCTCAATTGGCATGGGGTATGCTTCATTGCTCATCTCGTTATAAGCCAGCATTGCTGCCTGCCTTTTGATCAAGGATTCTGCTGCTTTCAACTTCAACTTGTACTCCTCCTCTTTACTAAGTGTAGGCATGCTGTTCTTTCTATACTCCACTGACTTAAGTGAGCCTGACTGAGGTGTTTTTGGAACAAACAAGCCATTTTGTTCTAGATATGTATCTAACTGCTCCGATGGGCTCTGCCAGCTTTCCTGTTGAATGGACTTGGGTCTCATTCTACTATTTTGTGGAGTAGTTTGATAAGGATAAGATGTATGTTTTGGCAGCGTGGGTAAAGGACCATCAGGAGGGAGCGTGTGAAAGGGAGTCGTTAAGCGGCCTGCACTGAGTTGTTCGAGCAAGAGTCGTGCATATGCATTCCTGTTGCGCTTCCATACTGTATTGATAGTCTGAAAATCATGATGGTAGTTAGTATTGATGTGTGAGTGTGTATTTCGAATACCTTACCTCTTCTTTCATTTTCTCCAACCAACGCTTCACTCGAATTTGTGGTTGCTTTTGCAAAAGCTGCAGGTGACCCCGTATAGACGTTAGATACTTATTGAACTGAGAATCTAGATCGCTGTGTGTCTTCAATTCTCCAGCTCCTTGAAATTTGCGCTGTTTTGAAACCGAATGAGAAAAATGGCTCGTCATAATCACATAATCACATATCAAAGATCAAAGATTGATAACAATATACATTTTTGCTTATGATAGAGCCGAGTTGGAAGACATTTCACTGAACAAGACGTTCCACCTTTGACTCAATCGAAGTCAGCTGCAGTGCCTGCTATGACTTCCTTCCATCAGGTTGTTCTTACAGGAACAGCATTCAGTGCTCATTGAATGAAATCTATTTATTCCTATTCATCATCGCTATCTTCCTCTGCTTCATCTAACCACTTCATAAAGGGCTCCATGTCCTTCAAGAACACATTACGTCCCTTTGGATTGCTGCCTTTGGCATACCAAAATCTCACAGCGTCTTCCCCGACAACATCTGTATCGTACAAAACTTTCACCACATCCGCAAACATTTTTAGAAGCCTAGAGTCCTCATAACAAGTCACTTGAGCTGTAACAAGAAGCTGAGATTCCAAACGGGCACTTGGGCAATAATTGTTCAGAACTTTACTGTATGCCTTCAGTGATTTGAGCACTGCAAACTGAGTCTGCTGGATGTTACGCCCACTGCTACCTGCCAAAACTCCATCAACTATACCCAAGAATACCGATTTCAGGGTGTCAGCATCATTTAAATCCCATTCCTCTCTGCGTGTCTTGACGATTGAGGTTAATTCTGCCTGAGGTGCTGGCTCATCACCAGCCACAGCTTCAGCGGTGAGGTTTCGAAGCTCCCGGCAATGTGCCTCATACAATTTCTTGGTGTTGTACTCAACAAAGTTGGAAAGACCAGCAGAATTGAAATGATCTGCAAAATCATTCCAGTTGCGCTTCTGTTGGGGGAAAAACTCTAAGATCCTATTCTCCACACGGCCTTTTCGAAGTAGCTCCATCAATGACTCCACAGATTCAGTAGACAGGTAATCTTTAAAAAACTCTGTCACAAATGCTAAGACAGTGCCTTTCATTACTAAACGGTCTTCCAGCAAAGTGGGCAAAACATGGTCAGCCAAAATTCCTACGCGCATCGCAAAGATTCGAGAAGAAGCCATAGCAATCCTCTTCTTGCCCTCTTCATCAAAAAACTCCAGGCTGAGGAAGAGCTTTATAAGAGTGCTCTCAAGCGACTTAATCAAAAATGGGCGCCGGCGGATCATAGTCTGGAACCACTTCACAAATGGTAGGATGGACTCGTGTGTTCCCCCGCCAGACAACATGCAAATGTCAGTCTTCTTCCCTTCTGGAGAAATGGCAGCCCCTCCGCCACCAAGCCTTCCTCCTGCAAAAGCTACCTCGAATAGGACATCACCATAGCGATTGAAGTCTAATTCTGCCCCATCGAGGACTTTGTGCGCTCCCTCAAGGGTTTTCTCGATATCTCCAGCACTCTCTTCAGAGGCGTCGTTGATGACGTCAACTACAGCGTCTGCAAAAGATTGAGGATCATGCGGCACTACAATATTTCTCTTTCTGGTCTTAATGCGAACGCCACTGCGCTTATAAGAAGGTCGAATGCGAGTGCAAGTCAGAAATGATCAGTTGCAAAAATCGAAAGGGCTGGCGGCGGAACTTACGCAAGCTGGGGCTTCTCTTCTTTTTGACTGCTAAAGAACGAAGGATACGCGTTAACATACGACTCTTGATTCAACAACTCAATTGATGAATCCTGAACAAATATGCCTTGACTCACCTCATACACGCACTGAGGCACCCTTTTACGTTCCGATTAAAGTTAACCAGTGATGTTTACACTTTGGTAATTAAAGCATCTTATGTGCACGTGCAAGCTTGAGTTGTGTGCAGCATGCATGGCCAATACAGGTGGTGGATTCTTCCATCGTTCATGACATCCTGGATGACTATAACTTTCCGACCATCAGGTAATATAAATTGAAACATTTCCGGCCAGAAGGCTTCCATCAGCGCTCGAAGGCAGTCGAGATGATGTCCAATGGTTTGGTTAGAACAAAACTGTCACACAAGCTATGCATAAGGCCTAAGTTGTCAGCAATAAGGCGATCTAGTGCACAGGTAAGGTAATATCCATTTGAAACGGGAGAAAGTAACTCAAGCGACTGTCCTTTGCCCTTAGGTCGTTGCTGGAGTGGGGTTCACGCCAGGGCCTGCAGGTCATGCATTTTCTACCCCAACAATCTCTGGGTCTGGGTTCGGCATAACCATTACTTGTAAAGATACCAGTAAAGAAGAGCCTTTGCTATGTGAGGCAGCAAACGGAGATGGGGGTAATGGGGGTGGCAGGACTGGAGATTCTCAAGGTCAAGGGGGTGGCGGAAGTAATGGGGATGGTGGTGATGGTGATGAAATTTTCTTGGATCTTGCCTCTGCACAGGCCATGGCAGCAATGGCAGGATTGACTTTGCCCACAGAATATGCAGCTGCTGCAGCTGAAAATGGTCTACGGGCAAGCATCCTGAAGCGATATCTTCAGCTGGCAAGTGGTGGCTTTTTTACAAGCCTGATGCTTCGAACATTTCCAGCTTTTAGAGACAGACTGATTGCAGACAGGCTATTCTTTTTCAAGATTGGAGCAGAAGTTGCAATTGATAGTGGATGTGCAACTGTTGCAGAGTTGCGAAAGAGAGGGGATGAATTTTGGGATGAATTTGAATTCTATTTATCAGACCTGCTTGTTGGATTGGTATTAGACGTGGTCTTGGTGACACTTATTGCTCCAGTTGCGGTATATGGACGTAAGCCTAAACTGCCAATTTCCAGGGGACCCCTTGGAAAGCTCCGATTGTGGGGTGCCAGTGTTCCAGCTGCAATGTTTGAAAAGTCCACTGGCGGCCGCAAATACACCTTTTCTGACCGTGCCGGATGTTTTGTTGCTAGAGGTCTAGAATACTCATTAGCCGGCATTATATGTGGAGTCATTGGACAGGGTGTTGCCAGTGGAATGATGCAATTGAGAAGACGCTACGCCTCCAAGCCAGATCAGCATGCTGTGGCCGTCCCCCCAGTCTTTGAAACAGGTCTCGTTTGGGGCATGTTCATGGCATTGTCCTCTAACACTCGGTACCAGATTGTTTTTGGACTTGAGAGAGTTGTGGATGAGACCATTGCTCGAAGAATACCTAGTGTGGCATACTTTACCACATTGGGAATACGGTTCATAAATAATGTCATTGGAGGAGAGCAATTCATTGATATGGCCCGATGGGCCAACATCCAATAATGTGTGTAATTCATTGTTACTGTATTTGAAGGATACCAGCACTGACTAGCTTTTCAATCTTCTTTGCGACCTGTGGGTGACTGAGATGCTTTTGAGCTGCAGCTGGATCTTCCTGCATGTCTCGCAATACCTGTCTCATCACAGGATCAGACAGAATTGCTTGAATTTCTGGATTAGACATTGCCTTTTCCTGCCTCTGTTTTAGTTCTTCATCACTCACTTCCCCTCTATTCATTTTGTTGATGGCCAAAATGCATCTACTGAGACCTTCTCTGAGTTCAGCATTCTCAGGATCCTTAGTAAGTCCTTTCTCATATGTCTCCAAAGCCTTGTCATATTCCTTCATGAAGTACTGTAGATGCCCTTTTCGAGAATACCCTTTTGGAAAATCAGGATTGAGTTTTATGCACTCTTCAGCATCCTTCAAACCATCTGACCATGCACCCAGCTTTGTGTAACAAGCAGCCCTGTTTGAATAGAGTTTAAAAGCATCTGGATTGATCTTACTAGGCCCTCGCAACAAAGCCTCGGAGTAATGCTTAACTGCATCAGGATATCTCTGCTCCTTGAAAGCTGCATTGCCCTTTTCCTTTTCTTCATCAGATTTTGCTATGTCGATGTAATCATTCTCCTTCTGCTCCTTGAGGGTCTTTTCTGCATCTTGGAGCCGTTTAAGGGTATCGGCAGTTCGATGCTCCATAAGTGAGCGGTTATAGACATGAATAGCACCCTCCAAGTCTCCCATCTTGACCAACGCAGAACCCTTGCGGGACAGGGCACGCGCAATTAATTTGAAATCTGCATGCAGCTCTCTGCCCTTTTCGACAGCAGTATCGCAGTCAGCGATGCATGAATTATAGTCCCCCTTCTCAAAATAAACAGCAGCCCTATTTGTCAAGAACGAAACATCTTTATCATATAATTCCAGCGCCCTGTCATAATGACTGATAGCCTCATCGAAGCTGCGCTTCTTGTATGCCTCATTGCCAGCTTCTTTCTCTTTCAGAGCTTCTTTCTGGCGATTGATCTCCTCCCATTCTTCTCCAGTGTGATCCTCACTAGGCTGCTGCTCTTCCTCGATTGGACTTTCGGCTTGCATGGGTTCAGGTCCTGTAGGAACCTCCTGAGGTGCATGTTCTTGGGGGGTACGCACTTGCATACCCAGCCCCACCTGCAGTGCCAGTTGGAATCTATCATCTGACAGATATTTACTCATAGCACTCGGATCAGTGTCTATGTCTTTCAACATTGACATAAAGTCAGGCTGACTAAGATATGTCCGTGTCTGTGGGTTTGTTGCTAACCGAGACAGGACTTCTGGGCTGCTGAAAAGGCCTGCCGGGTTTCTAGATCTCTTGGCGCTCTCGGCATCCTGAAGCCCCCTTTTCATCTGTTCATTGTTTGGATCTAGAAATAAGCCAGCTTTGTATGCCTTGATGGCATCATCCCATTTTTCGAGACCGTGGTAGGCAGCTGCTACTCTGGAATGACCTTTGGGCCACTCTGGTACTAACGCCATCACCTTTAGAGCGTCAGTCAAAGCATCTTCAAATCGACGGAGACAAGCCTACAATAGCAAAGTGTGACTTAGAAATGGGCCCGACTGGAAATTTTTCGAAAGTTTTATCACTCACCAACGATGCCGACCTGTTGCTGTAAAGTACGTGGTTCATAGGGTCTACTGTGATGGCATCTGTGAATAGCTTGACCGCTTCCTCAAAATTTCCAGAGGAGAAGGCAGCATTGCCTTTGGACTGCAACAATTCATTTATAAAGGGTTGATTCTGCTCAAGCAAAATCGTAAATCACCGTTTCACTAACCTTGAATTCCTCAGACGACATTCTTCGGTAAAGTTCTAAAAGGCCACCCCTAAAACTTTAAAACCCTTTATTGCGGGTGCGATCCTATAAGCTGTGGTAATTATAAGTTTGTTGGCTTTGGTACAGACTAAAAGCGAGCATGCATTCTTCTGGAAGCTTTGTTCTTCATCCAGCCAATTGGCAAGCAATTAAAACATGTGTAAGAGGAGCCCACCCTTATTGATCAACTTTGGCATGAAATGGACAGTCATTTCCCACTTTATTTAAAGTGCATATCAGGGTATTTATCTTGAACAAAACGTCAGTACAGCTGATTGCAGGCGTTGCATCAAAACTCCATTTGGCGGTCTGGCGTTCCTACAATACAACATGCATAACCCTTGCAAACACAGACTTTAAAACTCTCATTTTAAGCGACAAATACGAAAGAAGAATTTTCTAGAATACATCATATGATTCGACGGCGGATGCAAACGGTCTATACTTTGTCAATAGATTCGTCATGACGACATCCAAAAAAAGAAAGGCCGAGGTTTTATCCGACATTGTAGAAGGAATTCTGAACAAGAAGAATAGAAATACGTTCAATGCTGAGAAGTTGACAAAGAAGGTTTTGAGAGAGGCAGCCAGACGATTGCCTGGCTCCTCCCACCAAGGGGTGGAGAAAAAGTTGAGAAAGTTGCTTGCCAAAAGATATACTATTGATGGGTCCACCATCCTAAATCCAACGACTATTGAAGAACAAGAGGGGGATGAAGAGTATACAGAGAGTAATCGGAAATCAGATCATCCCAAAGCATCAGATGACGTTTCTCCTCTTAGGGAGAAATGGCACGGTGTAGAAAGCAGGACAGTAGTGGTGAACCTAGATATGGATGATGACACTGTTATCATGGATGCATCAGAAACACAGACATGGAGGAGTACATTTCAAAAGAAGGATGTACGAAGTGGTCCTTACAGCCAAGCTGAACGAGACATTTTAGTCGAAGCTGTCAAAGCATATGCTCGGACTCACGGCCTAGAAAGTGAAGACCACAGCTGGCTTTTCGCTGAGCGGGGTAAACGAACACAGGCTGAGCACAGGGGGGCATTTAAAGTGATAGCTTCAGCACTCCCCGATCGTACAACAAAATCTGTATGGAGCTTCCTCTTTCGCATCTTCCATCCAGGCAATTACCGGGGAAAATGGACCCAGGAGGAAGATCAAAAGTTGATGAGGATGTCAGCAGAAGCGCCAGGTGACTGGAAAAGCATGGGGGCTGCATTGGGTAGAATGCCACAGGCCTGTAAGGATAGATTCAAAGAAATTAAATTAGGTAATGCAAAGCATAGCGGCATGTGGCAGCAACACGAGGTAGAGAAGTTAGAGGCTAGTGTGAAGGAGATTCTTGACCACCGTGGGTCTACTAACAATGCAAGTAGAAGACTGATACTGGATGATATTGACTGGGGTATTGTATCAACTCAGGTTGGCTCAAGGACACCTATACAATGCCTCAGAAAATGGTACGATGAAGTGTCCCCAAGTATGGTGAGCAGGGGGGAGTGGGGCGCAGGAGACGATAAGAGACTCTTAAAGTATTTGTACCTTTCAGGTGCGCTGAAGGAGTACGAAGTTGATTGGAGCAATGCAGTTCAAGGGAGATCTGCCAGCCAGTCCAAGAGAAGGTGGAATTTGATGAGAAAATCACTGCCAAACAAAAAGAGTGAGTTCAGACAGCAAGTGGAATTTTTAGTAGATAAATATCTTCCAAAGCTTATTTCTACAACTCTTCATTGAAATATTCTGTAGTTTCTCCATTATCTAATGGCGGACTAGGGTCAGGTGCGGCGGCATCGCCATCCACCAATGGCTCTGTGGCTGTGGTCCCTGCCTCACTGGAACCTATTTTTTTAGAATGCTCTCTATGAAGGTTAAGCCACTCCAACATTTCATCGTGTAATTTAGAAGCACCACGTTTGACACTTGCCTGATCAGGTCCTCTAGAGTACAGGCCCCAAACAATAGAAGCCAGAGCCACTAGCACACCTGCCCTTGCAGCCAACCCTTTCCATATAGGCCCTTCACTTCTTTCTTGTACAGAGATCACCGGTGTAAATAACGATTTAAATGGTACATCATCAGCTAGTAAGTTTGGAAGGAGCCAAACCGTTCTGCCTGTGCCAATCCAACTCACAGTTGCCATCACACTCCTCACAGCAAGGACAGATAAAATGACCGACAAAAGTCCAGCAGAAATGTACACAACAGCTAATCGAAGCTTTAGTGGAGCTAATGGGAACAAACACGCAAACAACACTCCGAGTACTATCAGACCTGCATAGAAATAAGCCCACGGCGACATAGGACGTTGATACCCCCAGGCATAGAACGACTCTCTGGCAAACGTAGCCCGTTCCTGGGGCTCTGGAAGTACCAATTTCCGAGGAAAACGCGTAAGTCTGGCTTGTCCTGGCGGTGGCTTTTTATACATACGTTCACATCGGACTAGGATTCGTTTTTGAAGGAGAATTTCTGCAAGGTCTTTTGCTTGGTCGGCAGGTTTTTCTGCAGTGAACGACAGTGGGTGAGGGGGTTTGGCCAAAAAGAACGCAGGGAGTGCACCACTATGACTTGCCTTTCTTCGAGAACGTCTTTGAAGTATCAGGATGTGCCTCGAAATACCTAAGGAAGTCTTTTCCTCGTATAATTTCGACTCTCTCATCACCAATTACGGCACCTCGAAACTCAATTCCACCCTTAGATCTTAGCTTCTCCGCTAATAGAAACAATGGATCTTGTTCAACGTTCTTCTGCAACAGAGCTCAAGTTAACTACAGAGATAGTTGCTAATCCTGGATCACCATTACCTCCTTCCCCATTATCTAAACCGTCTCTTGCTATGTGGCAATCAGCAATTTAAGTCACTAAAAATGTGTTTACAGTAAGTTGCAATCTGATTCGACGGAAAAGAGGGGTGTCCAGTCAATGCTCCAGATTGGGTGACCGTTGATGTCAGCTTTCGCAGGCTGAATTGCTCCTTGCTCGTTACACTGACTTTGATATTTACAACGTTTGAAGTATAGCAATGGCAATCGATCTGCCTCAAAGGAAACATGATGGTCTATTGGCAAATCGAATAAAGAACATGGGAAGTAAAAGTCAACCCACTGTCAAAGCTGCTAATGAAACACTTTTGAGGTGCTGTTGTCTGTGTCAAAGCAGACGTCGCTTCAACCTCCTTCGGATAAGAAGCTTGGAGCTGCTGCTTTCTTATAAAGGACATATCTATTACAATGACTGGTGTTTGTGATTGAATCACAGTCTGTTGCAGTGGGAAGGACCCCTGCAGTTATGCATAGAAGCCTAACTCTTGTACTAAAGAAAACGCTTCAGGAAAGGACCACACCACAGGTGAGCCTTTTGGTGCTCCCTCAGTTGCTTCTACTGCCTCAGCAGATGCAGCTCCTCTGAAGTGAGTAGATCAGTACTTCCCCCTCACTCAATTTTTGTAAGCGGGGTATTTACGCTCTAAAGTCTCTTTAATCTTATCCATAAATGGCTCTGTGTTCAAATATGTATCAGGCGCAACTCTACTCGTTCCTTGGACGCAGATTGCTAAATCCTTGGTATAGAAGCCAGCTCTGATAGTAGAAATCACAGCATCTTCTAAGTGATCACAAAATGCTGCAAGATCAGTATTATCATCGAGTTTAGCGCGGTGAGCAAGTCCTCTTGTCCAAGCGAAGATTGATGCAACAGGATTGGTAGACGTTGGATTCCCTTTTTGATACTCTCTCCAGTGACGTGTCACAGTACCATGAGCTGCTTCTGCCTCAACAGTCTTACCGTCTGGTGTAATAAGCACAGAGGTCATCAGACCCAAGGACCCATATCCCTGAGCAACAATATCACTCTGCACATCACCATCATAATTCTTGCATGCCCATACAAAGCCACCATTGCTCTTTAGCGCTTGGGCGACCATATCATCAATCAAACGATGTTCATACCATATCCCCAAACCTTCAAATTGCTTCTCATACTTACTCTTGTAGATCTCATCAAAAATTTGCATAAAACGACCATCGTATTTCTTGAGAATCGTATTCTTTGTAGACAAATAGAGGGGCCATTTGCGTGCAAGGGCATACTGAAAACAAGATTCTGCAAATCCTCTAATGCTCTCTTCTGTGTTATACATGGATAACGCAACTCCAGGACCTTCGAACTTATACACTTCAAATACCTTGGGCGGTCCTCCATCTGCAGGTTTAAAACTCATCTCTAAGATGCCAGCTCCATCGATCACAGTGTCTGTAGCCCGGTACTGATCACCAAAGGCATGGCGACCAACGACAATAGGACGAGTCCAGCCAGGGACAATTCTTGGGATGTTCTCAATGACTATAGGCTCTCGAAATACTGTACCATTTAGGATATTACGGATGGTTCCGTTTGGGCTTCTCCACATCTGTTTGAGGTTGAATTCCTTAACTCGCCCTTCGTCTGGAGTGATTGTGGCACACTTGATGCCCACATTGTATTTCTTGATGGCATTTGCAGCGTCCACTGTAATTTTGTCGTCAGTGGCATCCCGGCTTGTTACACTAAGATCATAGTATTTCAATTCCAAGTCTAAATAGGGGAATATAAGCTTATCTTTTATTTGAGACCAAATGACTCTGAGAGAAAAGCAGAATAGGACGTGAGAAGCACAGAAGGAATGGCTGCTCAGTATTAATCATACCTTGTCATTTCATCTCCATCAAGATCCACGACAGGGTTTTCAACTTTAATCCTGCCTGCAGAAGATGAAAACCCAGCCGAGCCCCCTACAACGAATGGTTCATCAACACTTGTTCCTAGAAGTCAAAGCAAGGCTCTGGACAAAGTCAGACTGCCTTCGACATACCCATAGTGGTAGCAGCAGCGGCAATAGTCTGCCGTTGAAGTGGTACCAGTTTCGGAAGTCTTTTCAGGATCAGGCTGCTCATAGATGCACAGGTCGGCTTCTTCTTTGTTGGGATAGACACTTCCCAGAGAGGATGAAAGTAGCGATTCGTTTCAAGATACGATGTTGTTCATTAGTCAAGCTCAAGAGAAATCGTTTCATTTACTAGGTAATTGAACTGTAATTGCGCCCTGGCTCCCAAATCAGTTCCTTAGATTCTACGAGGAAAGCAAACTTCTTTCCTGACTACACCGTTGCCGTATCCAGCTTAACAATACTCATATATGTATTATATGCGAGAGTAAAAAGCGAACAGAGGCAAATTTTCACAGAAGAGTCGAGTCTAATAATTATGTTAATGTGTCGTAAACCTACAACCCTAACTTTTGACGGCTCAAAACCATATAGCCGAAGTATTTCGAGAGTGCCAAGACATCAGAGGGTGTCTACCTGCGCGGCATACAACCCTGCTTGGGAACAAAGTGACAACGAAAATGAACACCTGAGTATATTTCAACCTAAGGACCTCCCTTTCATTGACAATACTAACGTTTTAGATGCTAGGTAAATATAAATATCGTTGCTTCATATCCAAGGTATTTTTTTAACACCCTTGTTTTCCCGCCGTCAATTTTTAGGGATGCACTAGAATCGTGCAGTGGACTCTGGGGAGAAGAAAAAAGGGATTGTTATGCAATTTTTGGCCTAGACTCAGATCATGTTGAGCGTTATTTTGAAATTGTGACAGCTTTAGAAGCTGCACTTGATATTGACACAGAGCCATTTGAAGATGCCACCCATAATGGGATTGAGAGATGCTGATGCATGTTGTACCTGGTTACCGCTAACAAATGAATATTGCCGAGAAGATGAGAAATGGAAATGAAAGTTACTGCTGCTTTGATTCTGTACATAAGATTGCGACCATGTAATTCTAAGCTGAGTTATTTTCTTTGGCTTTCGTTCTGACAGCATGCGCAGCAGCACCCGTCCTGAGTAATGCCCACTCTTCTCCATGACAATCAGCCCTGAACCTCATTCTGAGAGCCGGAACATTCGTCCTCTGTATATTATTGCCCTCAGGACCCATTTTCCAGTATTCATCAGCCACCCAATGTCGCTTCAACGAGTGAGAAAAGCCGCTATGCATCACACTGTTACGAGCAATCTCAGATAAGTCAGTGGAGGACAGCTTCCATACCTGTGCAGCCACAGAGTACTCCTCAACCAAGGGTTCTCTGGTCAAATGTATCTGAAGAGGATCATCAGTCGACAGACTGACACTCAAACCCCTTCCAAAAAAACTAGGGAATGGATTCCGATGATAATCCAAGAATAAAGAGTTATTTGAAAGGGGCGACATACATAACCCAATTTGGGACAGGTAATACAGATACTGCAGGGCTGGACTTTTTCTAAGATTGATGCCATGAGCTATGTTCTCTGCCAAAAGGAACGTTGTCACCAGATGATCTATGTCCCCTGCCTCGCCAGAATGGGGTCTGAGCGAGAATGTATTCATCCCTTGAGACTCTCTCAACTTGTTCAAAACGTACAGGTTGCCATACACATAATAGCAATAGTAGCTGTAAGCTGGGTTATGTTTTGAATCCCATGCAGATGGTGGAGGCACATGCTTCGTGGGTCTTCTCTCGGGTTTAGACTCATCATCTACCAGGTCAAAACCGGACACATGATTAAGAAACACATGCAGCTGAGGATGGGTGTTAGGATCTAGTGTTACCTCAAACAATGGCAGGAATAGATTGTCTAGCAATTGCTGGAAATTTTCCATGATGCCTTGTTCTTTGTAGACATTATAAAGTCTAGGTACTTGAATTAACCACGTATTATTGTAGGAATGGAGTCTGTTTTGCACAACCCAGGCAGCTAAAGTATCCCATTCTACAGGCTTCCTTCCATAGACTGAGATTCTATACTCAGTGTGTTGATATTTGGAGGCTTCCAAATCTGAGAAGACTTCTCTTGTTAGCTCAGCCAAGAATCTGCCATGGATGAGATTGTCTTGTTTTATGAAGATTTCTCGCAGTCTGCTCTGTCCAAAGGGATTGTACTTCAAATTGAACTTGTCAAATCGATGGAATATATTCTTGTCAGCATGGACATCCAATGTATCCACAGACAACTCATAAGGAGTCAAATTCAAACTCTCAAAGACTTCCTTCAATGTGAGATATTTCCCATCTCTGAATATGACGACTTCGTCTGCTTCTTTCTTCAGCTTGCTCTTAATAAACCTAAGCAAATGCTTCTGATGCATGCACGCTGAATGATGGACGTGAGTATCAACCTTACGCACATTATAAAAGTCGCGATGAGGAGCACTTTTCTGAGCTAAAAACTCCTTATCTGCATTAAGCATCACATGAAGGTTAAACTTCTGCTCTAAAAGGAGCAGCCTGTGGTGAGTATAGGTTCTGACAGTACCTGCAGCAATGACCTTCAATATCCAGTTCATGTCAGAAAAGAAAGATTGTGCACTCCCTGGTATAGCAAACAATTGCTGCTCCCTGGATTCGTCACTCCATAGAGCCATGACCCCATGAACCATCTCACAGACGTAAGGGGTCCTCTCAACAGGAGTAAAGCAGAAGGGGTCTTCTTGTCTCAATTCACTCTCTTCCAGGGCATCCTGATGTTCTAGACCAATATGAGACCTGAACAACCATTTACGGCGCATATCTAAAGCTTGAGCCAGCAAAAAACACACCTCTTCTTGTTCCTCATTGGGCAAAGGCTCAGGGGTGATGACCCTGCAATATGACTCGTGTATGGCTGCATCTTCAATTGCTCTACCCTCGTTGGCCATTGCATCAGCTGTAGTTATAGCTGGATTGGGTGGAGGGGCTGGACCCACAGACATCTGCGAGGACGGTTGTACTGTAGCAGATAGCTGTCCACTCTGTCCCATAAATGGCGAGTCCAGCAGTGAGGCACTGTGGCCATTTGGAGCTTGTGGAAATACAAATTGCGTACCTTGAGTTCTGACTAGATCATATGCAGCTTGATCAGCTCTATCAGCAGGACCTCCTGGATAGGTCGCTTTTCTTTGACTCCCCGTTGCATCTAATTCACTCGCATAGAGGTCAGACTTTTGTGCGCTCCACAGCTCATTTTCGGTGTTGTATGTGAACCCTGGTGGATATGCTGGAGGTGTCTGATCATCCCTATGTTGGCTGACCTTTCTGCCATTTTGTGAAGGTGTCACTTCTGCTGCATAATATTGCCGAGTAGCTTGGTGCACAAAATCTGAATTCTGATGACGGTGTTGGCGACTGATATTTTGTCGGGAACCACTGCAGGGAATAGAAGGTGAAGAGTGAATACTCCAAGCCGAACTCAAATTTCTTGCTGAATGACTTACTTAACACCACGTAATCGTTCCTCAGGCCGCTCTACTTTTGCAGCTCTTGAGAATAATCCACGATTGCTCGCCAAATAGTATGTGACTCCAGCGAACGTTGTCCCGACGGCAACTCCACCAAAGAAAATCCATTTTGTTGTATTGTCAGTGGTCATATTGGATAATGACTGTGTACGTTGTTACCACATAATCAAGACAGGCATTCACTGAAACCCAAGGTGTCCACTGCACAAACGTGTGTCAAAGCCCTTCCAAGTCCTTACCAACTTGTTGTGCCCATTATGAAACAATGCACGGGTCGCAGGGCATTATATTCGAACCTCCAAATTTGCGTTCAAAGCGTTTGACGTTTATTCCATCCAAATTTGCACATGCCAGTGTGGTCAAAGCTTGATAGCTGTTCCCAGGTCACATTTAATAGATTCATTAAACGTCGAGCATCCTCTGCTGTTTCTTGAGAACCTCTGCTAGCGACAGTAAACCCCAATGGCCCACGGGATGTCTGTACTACAATCACAAATGACTCAGCCTTCAGTTGAAGAAGTCCTCAGATTACACGGCAAAAGTATTTTAGACCAGTCTGACCTGAATCCAGGTGTTAGGTAGGGTATATTATTCGCATTGAAGCCTTTTGAAAAAGTCAAGATATACTCGTGTACATGTGATCTCTTCAGGCACCTCAAGGTTGAGCATCTGAAAAAGCGAGGCGACGAGGCTTTAAAGTGTGCAAATTTTAAACGTTCCATCGAGCTGTACCGTGAGGCCATGCAACTCTGTAGTGATCCACCTATGCTTCGAACTCTTCACACCAATTGCTCTGCCGCTTTGTATCGAGCTCAAAGGTACAAAGAGGCCATATGTGAGGCTGATGCTGCAATTTCTATCTCTCCAGGATGGCATAAAGCTTATTGGCGTAAAGGAACAGCTCTGCTTGCTCTTAATAATGTGTCTGATGCAATTCAAGCATTTACTATGGCGTGGTCATTTTCGGAAAAGGATGAAGAGTGCGGGTTGCAACTAGGAAGGGTCATCTACAGGCTCGATAAACAAGGATTAGGAAAGGAACTGCAGATGTATCTTCAGTCAAAATGCAACCTGAGACCACCGAGAAGAGAACAAATCACAGAGACAGAAGCAATGGAGGCTTGGTTTAGGGTGATCTCCAGTGAACATAAAAAGGGGAGCACTTCTCCTGGCCAATATCACACATTACTTCTGTCTTGGCTGAAGAATGGAGTAGAGGAATCGGAAGGCTACTTATACAGATCTAAAATGTATGCTGCAGCAAAATGTTACCTTCAAGCAGCTGATGATGCCATGTGTGCGCTCCAGATTGATCACTCTGCTGAGGCGCTGATGGCCTTGGGATTGGCACACTTGGCTGAAAAAGATCACCCTGATAAGAAGTGTGTACCTGCTGCCAAGTACTTATTTATGGCTTACAATTTGAACAGTAATTTACCAGGAATTACAGAAAAGTTAGAAGAAGCCACTGAAGAGTTGACACTAGAGCAGTTGGAAGGCATCAGGCAAGAGATACACAGTGAAGGGGACAATCAACTGAAGCTTTACAGAGCTGACATCTATTTGAAATTTCAAAATGTGGCACAGCTAGTAGGTGCTCGCCCTCGGGAAGTGCTGAGGGATTCAATTGCAGTAGCTGCTGATGTTGAAAGGAGCAAGATAGGGTTGGAAAAGCTGACACTGAATGCATCAACACTCAATATCTACCTTACTGTGCAGTTTGGAGATGCTGTAAGCAAGGGCAGGACATTTACCAAACGGTGTGAAAGTAAAGAGAATTTGATACAGATGCTGAACGAGGCATTCAAGTTGATAGGTGGTGATCTTATAGAATGGAGCGTTGAACTCATAGATGCTACTCCAATGGGAGCTCCAGCTCTAGTCGTTGGGGAGGAGAATCAACTCTCACAACCTACTAGACCCAAAATGGATTTAGAAGTGCCCTACAAGCAATATCATTTAGTTAGAGCGGATGGAACAGCTGTGCCAAGGACTGATAAACACCCATTTGCTATGAGTAGGGTGTATTATGATCCCTCGGAGAAGCCTGTTGAAGTGTGGGCAGAGATTGCAGATGGCTCTTGTCGATGGACCCAGACTGGTGGTGAGATCAAGGTGCTAGCTTTGAAAGTACCTTCAGATCTCCCAGCCAAAGAGTTGCATGTTGAATGTATGCCATACAGCCTTAAAGTTCTGAACAAGTCTAGTGGTCATGTGTATTTGGAGGGACAACTTGAAAGGGGGGTGATACCTGAGGACTGTGCATGGACCCATTGTGGTGGTGATGGCGAGGATGGGTGTTTGATACTGTTACAGAAGATGAATTTAGAGGTCCTTTCAAAGCCGTGGGCACACTCTGAAATGTGGTGGCCACGCCTCTTCAAAGGGCATGGTGACATTGCATGGGATGATTATGAGAAAGATTATTCCGACCTTCCTGAAGAAGTATTGGCTAGGCATAGAAAAGTGGAAGCAATTAAAGATGAAGAAAGGCAGCTTGAAGAGTCAGAAAGGAGGAAGAGGGACGCTCTACAAGAGGCAGACAACATGAGAAAGAGGAAGAGGCAAGAGCGGTTGAGATGTCTTAGAGAAGGTGCTAAGTAATTAAAGATGAACTACTGACTACTCCAATTTCTAATCAAATCAATCATTTATAAACCACTCCCTGTCCCTTCTTTTATCTTTGATGCAATCTCTGTTTGTTCTGCACATTCATCCTCTTCCTTTAAGCATTCAATGGTCATCCTTTGCATTTCTTCCACAGACGTAACTGTAGTCCGTTCTGCCTTAACGACACTCTCACTGTCTGAAGCAAGCAATTCGGACCAGCCAGGGGCGCTCTCTCCTACCCTAGACTTTACTTTCTTGGATATGGATCGTTCCTTTTCTTTTTCTATTACCTCGGGGTCGTTTTCCGATACGTGGCTACCCATCCCTTTCACTGGCCTCGAGACAGAGGAGAACGAGACAGAGGAGAACCCAAGCCTGAAGGCATGGCAAAGTCTGGTTGAAACCCAAAGCGAATTTTGCAACTTAAAAGCCAACATGATCAATTAATTTTGAACCACTCAGTATCTTCATGACTGTTATGTATAAAACTTACAGTTGGTACTTGCAAGGAAGCTGTCCTATTCTCCTGCCTGCAATTCAACCACTCAGCACCAAGGCATCCACCCCTCATACATGCATGCAAGTTGTTGAGGGCTGGTAGCTTCAGCTACAAGACCTGCTAGTTGATCTTCAACAGATAGTAGAGCACACCTGTCATCACCCATTGGAAGTAGCTTCGAACGAAACGTCTTGACGACACCAGCTGCAAAGCTGCTTCGCTCGACATCAGAACAACTTGACAGAACACTCAGTAGGGGACTGAATAG
The DNA here is from genome assembly GCA_019693495.1 of Axilococcus clingmanii. Classification (NCBI taxonomy): domain Eukaryota; kingdom Viridiplantae; phylum Chlorophyta; class Chlorophyceae; order Chlamydomonadales; family Chlorococcaceae; genus Axilococcus; species Axilococcus clingmanii. Next base: position 82,994 of record JAAMXV010000668.1, read on the forward strand.
GCCCATTCCCAGTGATGTCTCTCGTTTATGTCCATGCTCAAGTTGCTCTCCCAAAGAATTAAACACTTTGTGAGCAGCTTTGAAGGCCAATAAAAGCGTTTCCTGCGATAGAGAAGCGCACATACACCCTTTTGCCCTCTCCACTGTCGTCCACACAGTCTCCAACAATGGCCCAACAGTTTTCACCAATTGCGGAGCCTGCTGTCTTGCAGCCATTTCTCCCCTACCACCTTTTTGCAATATGGCTCTTTCTTCCATGCAAACTCCATGCAGCTTTTTCAATGCAACTGGCAGTGCTGCTGAGCACTCCTTGAGTGTAGCTAAGCTTTTTCGCAACTCGGACACAACAAAAGGCAACCCCAGGGCTCCTTGCAAGCATAGCCGACTAGTCTCCAGGAGGAAGAGCACAGAGCATGCTGGTGCTAACCCATTTGCCAGTGTTTCAAAGAAATCAACTCTATGAGCCATCTCCACTAATTCTTGCACAAACGTATGAAATTCTTTGATGACCGGAAATGCATTCTTATTGATTTGATGCTGTGCTTGTCGCACGTTGATTGCCGCAGTTTGCATTGATGATTTAATCTCCTGACTTGTGGCATTGTGTTCAGCTAAAGCTTTATGAGCAGCATCAGCTTCCTCCAATGCATCTCCATACTCTTTAGCACTACCCTTCATTTGACACACTACGGCACTGTATTTTTTCCAAGTTTCCCATTCAAGTATTGATTCTTCAAAACTCAGTACAGATTCTGCCAGCTGCACAAGAGCCAAACATTTTGAAGCAGAACGTGTGACCCAGCTTTGGCAGTCTGTCAAGCAGCTCTTCAATGTCAAATGTTGGGAGGCTTCCAAATCCAAATCTTTCTCTAGTTTTGATATCAGCACATATACTGACATGCACCATGAGTTTACACCAGGAAATACGGTTGACAATTCCTCGATCCCATGCCTAATTTCACTTAAGAATGTCTCCCTCTTTGATGCATGAGAACCTTTGGATGAGTCATCTAGCCATTCCTCTCCCACCAGGAATTCTTCGTCTTCGTCTTTTTGTTTGATACAGAGGTCGCATGTCAGTTCTAATACAAACCTGGCAGACTCAATCGCTGCCATAGTACCAGACACATCACAGTATTGCTGTAAAAGATCACCAAGGCTGAACTCCTGTGGAGATTGCTCCAGAAGTTCCAAGCCTTCAAGTGCCTGCTCAACTCCTTGCCCAGTGAATGGCCCATGCTCAGATAGATCAGAATGAGCCATTTCACCTCGATTTAAGGAATTGACTTCTTCATTATCAGACGCCAGCACATCTCTTGCTGCATCAATGAGGCGATCCCGGAGCACAGGTAGCATTGCTTCCTGTACCGTCTTGATCACAAGGCCAGAGGCAGCCATGCTTAGGACTTCATGGGATGCATTTGACAAGTTTAGAGCTTTCCATCCATTAGCAACTGTTAAAGCCAGCTGAATAGTATCATTGGGGATATCATCTGCAGCAACGATTCCTCTCATTTGTCTCATCACATTCTCAACATACTGAAGCTTTTCACCGAGTTGGACCAACAATGACAGTTGACTAGTCCGCACAATCGTCAAAACCTTTTCTGCAACCTCCAATTCCTGCTCTATATTTTCGTTGGCCACAAGGAGATCAACTCCACCAGTGATCTCCTCAATGAAATGTCGGCTACTCTTTGAAGACATCAATCCAATCAAGAGAGGCACTATAAGTTGTGTCTCTGCAGCTGCCACTCCAATAGTATCCACACAATGTATAAAGTCAGACAACCAGGCAATAGTGTTGACGCCTGCAGTACAAAATAAAAGATCCCTACCGTCAAAGGCTTCCTGCACAAAGAGAGATGTTGTGGCAAAACCCAAAGCTATCTGCTGCAAAGACGCCAACACTGCATCAGTTGGCTCTGCCGTGATCAAAATATCCACAGTTTGGCTGAGCTGTTCACACAATGTTGAGACTGACTTCGCCACTGCATGTCGATCGTTGCTCTCAATGAGAGATGATAGGCGTCCCTCCAACCCATAGCTATCGGTAGCTAAATTCAACTTCTCAGACATGAGTTCTTTGCATGTAAATTTTAATTTGGATTCCAGCATTCTGTATGCCTCTGCTCGCGCCCGAAGACAATCACTGTCCCCTTGAGATATTGAGATTGGAGGGTTCAGGGGGATAACCACATGTCCTGATTCTATGCCCTCCAAAGCGGGCGCACCTGCCAGCACTTCATCAAACACTCTAAGCCATTGACAATACCCACTCCTGTCCAAGTATTCACGACCTCCCAGGGCTTTCACTATCTCAACATATTTAGCAAGCACATTCGACAACCTAGTCGCTTCAAAAGCTTGTAACGTCAATGCAGCTACACCCAGTTCATCTATTCGAGCTGCCTCTACAAGTATGTCATGAGGAACACCTGCTCGCTCTGGTGCTGTTCCTAATGCTGCTTCAAAAATACTATTGCTAAGGGGTCCAAATGGCTGAATCAAGCCAAGGGGCACGACAGCTGCCCTAGGGCTGATAAGCTGATCTATTGCACCAAAGTCTAAATCTAATTCTCCCATTGAGAACAGATTACCCAGTGCACCTTCATGTCCAACTTTCCATTCTAAACATTCCTTTTGAGCTGAGATGATAGCATTGACTGACATGTTGAAAGCAGCAGTCTGTGTTTTTATTGAACAGTCACACACCTCCACCCGCTGGGCTACCATTGACTTCTCTTCGAGCAATTTTTCTGACTGCTGATCATATTTCTCAAGGGTAGCTTGACACTCTTCGACTTCTTCCACAGCTCTGAGCACAGTGACACAGAGCTTTCTAAACTCACCCAGAGCCTTCTCAAACTCACCCAGATGTGACACAGCAGAATCAATCTCTGCTGGCACGCAACAGTCTTGAAGGGTGGCCTGTAAGTCAAAGAAGAGTCTGTATGCCTTCTGAGAATTCTTGTCCCCCCTGTCATGGACCCAATTCACGAGACTGTCGTTGACAACTACCTCGAACAGCGCACACAAACGGTCACTATTTGTCCCCCTTATGTTTGACAAAGCAGCCTCTGCCACTCTTTTAAACCTCCCCTCCACACCACCAAAACCAAGCCCACCTATCATGACCTGAGTCAATCGGAAAGGGACACATTCAGGTACCCTCAATCGTAGACCTCTGTCAAATATGACATTAAAATCAATATGAAGAAGGCCACCATGCACTTTATCCAGCAGAATATTATCAAGATGGCGATCTCCAAGACCCAAGAAATGACCGACCAAAGAAGTTATGGCACATGTTTCTTCGAAAGCTCGCTGGCGATCAAGCCAATGTGATGCGCTGGCAGAGCCAAGGAATAATTCTTCGGCTATGACAGTCTTTGGGGACCGTTTCATCATGTCTGTCAGAACAGAGATCAATACATCTTGAGGCCAAGTACTCCGCGGGGTGGAAGGGTCTATTCCAGCAGCCTTCAAGCATGAGAAGAAGAAATTGACTGGCTTGAAAGCCTTCACCCCTGGTGGCTTTCTATCGCATGCTGCAGCCAGTGTGGCTGCCCTTTCCTGGCTACGATTGTGGTGGTGGACACACAATTCGTAGAGTGGAATGCTACTCTCCACCCATTCAATGAGCCCAGCCCTGGACGAAATGGGAGTAACAGAGAATGTTCTACACTTAGAATTGGCATCCATTGCAGAGTAGATAGACTTCTGCAACTGCATTATTCTCTGGTCAACTCTCAAATCTTCTCTCCCTTTTAGTAAGAAAGTGCGCTGTGAGCCATCCACACCCAGGAACACCAATTTCTTCGGCCTGGTCTTTGTTTTCAATACAGTAGCTTTGTCCTGAATGCCAGCTATATAGAGATCCTCTTCGCCTCCGAACATAGGTAAGGTGCCCTTCTTGACCACATTTATCAATTCTGGGGTGCAAGACCTCAATTTCAACGTTAGGAGGCATCCTCTGGATACACAGCTCAGAGTATCCTTCAACAACTTTTGCCTTTTCTCTTGAGGCATCCGCCCAACACCCCTTAATTTTTTTATCACAGGCAGCAACCACTTGTGCACTTTCTCATCATGTGGTGAGCTTGGCTGAAACTTCTCATATAGATCAATATGTGCATCGAGTGCTGTTTCTAGACATTCCATCGATGCCTTCAAATTCAAAGCTGTTTGCTCTTTATCATTGTATGCAATTGCTTCTTCCAACAGGGACTCCCAATGCTCCTCCCACAAAACTGATAGCCTAGTCAATTCACTCAGGATGATTTGCAAATCATTATGAAACACAGGATTGGCCACACTCCTGACAAAGTCCATTAGATTCATATTCTGTGGATTCTCGTGGAGTTCAACCATTGCAGGTACCATGACATGTGTTGGCAGAGCCTTTTCAATGCTGCTGAGTATATAGGTGAGGGCCCCCTTCTGCGCATCTTCAGTGGTTGTGGCCAAACATGAAATAAGTTGAGGTAGAATTGGTACCCATGCATAAACGGGAACACATTGCAATGTTTCAGTGACACATGGTAGTTCATGGGCATGAAACATGATCAACCTCAAAATTTGCAAAACTATTGGCATGGCATCATACTGAGAGAAATCAGCAAAGCATGCCAATGCACGACAGCTGGCTTTGAAAGCAACACTGTATCCGTGCAAATCTTCTGAACTGAGAGGACTCCCTTTTTTTCTTCTTCCCCTGGTGTGTTCATGTGTCATATATGCCAAATTCCAAAGTTCTTCAGGGTGAATATCTGAGGAACTTTCAAATGTAGACTTCATACATTCTATATTCTGATGGAGCATTTGATGGTAGTCATCGCCAGCGGTATTTCCCCTGGGCTTGACATGCTCATGTACAAACGAGTGCAACCTTTTATTGTTCGCGTCGTGATCAGCTATGCGAGATAATGCTGCAAATGAGGCGTTATTATAGAAAGACAAGGTACCTCCAGAGGGCCTTAACCATCCAGTCAACCTCTGCGTTTTGGCAACTGGTGCACGCAGGCATGCAGTGTCTTGCACGAGCTGCAGACATGCCAACTGAGCCACCTCCGGTGAAGCAACGGCTGGCATCGTGCAAACATTTGCGTTTCCAGTGAGCCGCAGCTGAAGAACATGTTGCAGTACAGCACCAGCTTGGCTTAAGGTTGGTGCATCCCCATGTTCAAGTGAAGGAAAGTATGCAGCCAGCGCTCCAGCTTGTATGCCTATCTCCTTGTTTAACAAGAGTGGAACCTGTAGAGTCGATATTCCCCTCTTCTTGTGGTATGCATACTCCTCCTCAGCATGGCTGTCCCATGCAGCTAAAGCTTCATAATTCTGGAGAAAGCGGGTGGTACTGAAGTGAGGATGAGCATCAATCCACAGCTTCAAACCATTCCAATCCTTTAGAGATGCATATGCTTCAACAATGATTGGCAGCAGCACGCTCTGACTTATAGACGTATCATGTGTGTAATGGCTCAGCAGCAATAAACCCTCAGAAAATTCTCCTTTTGCAAGCAAAGACATGCCAATCAACCATCGCCATGGGTCATCTTGGTTGGTTGTCAATTTGGAGAATGCTGCATCTACAAACTGCTTTAAAATCAATAAACCATCATTGTCCTCTAATCTCACCATTGCCACACTTGCACAACTCACAACCTCCTTTATCTTGTCCATAAACAATTGCTTGTTTTTTGCTTCATGAATGGGTTCTGTAGGAACTTTTAGTGCTGCATTCAACTGCCCACTGGCTTTGGATGATACATCCTCTGGACTTAAAGGTCGCCTCTTAAGGAGAATAACAGGGTGCCTCTTCTCAATAAGAGATACATCTCTGGGTTCTTCATGTTTCTTGCCTTGCAGCTGTGCTTTCAGATCTGATAATCTCTGCAATGAATGGAACACAGTCAATGAGTCATGCTGCAGTGACATTGCTGCTTTTAAAAGACAAGGCCTCATTCGGAGAAACCAATCTCTACAAACTTTTTCATTTGCAGCAAAGAAAGTTGCTGATTTGGCGGAAGGACATCCTCTGCTGACACTTCCATGCAATGCATTCTTGATTCCTACTTCCAATGCAAACATGAACTCTAACAGCAGGTACGCGGGTCTGACTTGAAGAACTACAGGCTTTGCAGAAACTATTTGAAGCAAACCTTGCTCAAGAGCTGCTAATGTTTCTGTTGGACTCCCAAAATGGGTCTTGAGGTTGCTGGTTATGCAATGCCATGCCAGCTCTTGCAAACACAACCACCATACTTGGGGCCATTCATAGGATTCCACCTTTCTTGAGACGACATCATCCTTGGAGGAAGGGCAGGGGGCATTTTTAAGCACATCAACCAACCAACCCATGTCAGGTGGCGATTCAGTAGAGATGTTGGGGGAGGTGCTCCCAAACAAGCGAGGGAGGATTGTTGTGGGGTTGCGCTGAAGTAACCAGTCAAACAGTCTATGCAAGTGCTCTTCTTCAAATTTCAGTCCACGGGGTTGCAGAGCTAGCTCTAACGCAACATTTTTATTATTATAGTCTTTGACACCGCCATCCATCTGCTGGAAAATGACCATGCGAGGAGCCAGGATGAGCATGACACCTCTGGCATCCTCAGAGTTTGTACCAATTGCTCTTTGAAACAAGATGCTTGACAGCAAATGTGATTCCCCAATAGCCCTGCTCAACTGGCTGGTGTCTTGAAACACCTTTAGAGCACAAGAGAGGGTTCCCTTGGAAGAAAAAAAGGTAGCAGTCCTCATCAAGATGTTCATTCTTGTTTCAAAAATGGTACTGTCTATACTCCACTTATGGACCAGCATGCCTAGTGCATCGGCAACAGCAGAGCCTGAAGGAGAGAGATCATCTGTCTTCCACATCGAATGCTGTAAAAATTGAAATAGGGATGCGGAAATAGACCCAGGAATAGTCTTAACAATGCGAACAATCTCTCCAAGACGAGCGAAATGACTAGCAAGCTCAGCAATACTTGCCATGTCCCTTGAAGTTGCCACCGCCACAGCTCTGCTAAAACAGCGCAATGTCCCTGTCATATGCTCCAGCAATTCACAATCATACTTTGAGAGCCAGCTTATTAATATTGGAATCAGGCATGCAGACAAGCTTAGCAATGTACATGACACATTTTCTTCTTTATTCATCGTATCAAGAATGCTGGAAGTCAATTCACTCCGCAGTTCCTCATGTGAGCGTATTGAAGGGGTCAATGCAGCAAACACACGAGCGAAAGAAACTCTTGCTGACGATGCAAGTTTACCATGGCCGGCACGATCAATAAAGGCTTTGGATAAATCAGAAATTGCAGGGGCAACAATATCAGGAGCAACCTTTATAAGAACGCTCAATAGCTCTGCAATCGCCCCAGCAATTTCGCTCTCTCCAGTAGCCAAGGACTTCATGCAGAGATGCAAGATGCTTTTGCCGTGCACACTCATTGTTTCTTTACTTTCTTTACCGCTGGAAGCAAGCTGGTCTTTGAGGGCCGAAAAAACTGCAACAAGTTGATAGGACCTCAAACCTTCAGAAGGCAGCGTGGACACTACCTGCTCTAAAAATACTACATCCTTCCCACGATAGCAAAGCGCAGACACCAGCCGACTGCTGGCGAAGCATACATCCTTATCATCACTCCATAGCAGCCTTGAGATGCGTGCCTTGAGGATGCGTACTGATGGGGCTATTACGTTTTCTACCTGAGGGAGCTCCTCCAGAATCCCATTAATAGCAGCCACTCTCGTGGATCCTAGTTGTTCATTGTCAATGCATATATCCAACATTCTGGTGATTTCTTCATTGCAGATGATTTCACCACCTCTTACAGAGTGATCATGCCCCTTAGATCTGGAGTCAGAAGAACTACTTTTTGAAGTCCTTCCAGACGAAGACACAGGGGCGCGTCTGCCCCGTGAGTTTCCTCTGGCACCACGCGGGCGACGAGCATCTTGGCTTTCTGCCATTGTTAACAATGGCAAGTTTCGAAACTTTACGAGATCCTCATACTCATTCACTTCAACAGTGAATTATCCTCAGAAGCAATGCCAAGGATTCTGATTAGACGCACCCAAAGTCTTATCTGCCAGTGGATGCATGACTCGTAATTTTAAAGCATTAAGATTATTACTCAGATTAATTAATAACGATTTATGGGTCATTTCGTTTAATTGCTGTGACAAATCTGCCGACTCGCCGCAAGTCACTTTTGATATGCACAGCCTCAAATGACCCAGTCTGTTTAAGAACATTAGAGATGTGTATAGCTTGTTCTCCGCCATCAGTTTCAAGAATCAAAATACCTCCAGGCAGAAGATGCTGCGCAGCGTGTCGACATATCGGAGAGAGTGAGTCTGTAGCCAGGCCATCTCCACCATTCAAAGCAAGCCATGGCTCATAACATCCAACCTCCATTTGCAAACCCTTTAAGTTCTTGGATGGAATGTAGGGTGGGTTACTAACTATCCCTGAGAACTTCATCCCTTGTAAAGGTTCAAACCAATCACCTTGCAAGAAATGCACCCTATCGCTTACCCCTAGCCTTTCGGAATTGAACTTTGCTATTGCCAGGGCAGTGTCGCTTATATCTACTCCATATACCTTGACATTGCCTAATAAACGGGCTACACCTATTGCCAATGCCCCGCTACCTGTACCTAAATCAGCCCAAAGTCCAAAACCCAACCTTTGATCCTCCTTCAAACCCTCCTTCACAAAATCAATCACCAACTCGGTCTCTGGTCTTGGTATCAATACATCAGATGACACAGCCAGCACCATATCCCTCCAAAATGCTGCCTTTGTAAGGTATTGGAGCGGAACCCTATCTTGGATCCTCTGTGCCCATAATGCTTTGAGTGTATCTAAACCTATCCTCATTTCAAGAGTAGTGGTTGGTTCCAGTGAACCCCAAACAGCACTATTGAGCACCACCGCATCTTCTATCAACCAGTCAAGCTCGACTCGCAATTGCTCAAAGCTAGGTCCCTCATCTAACCTAAGCCAGGAATCACCTATGCTGTCTATTTGTTCAGAAGCCCGCCTCTTGAACTGGACTATCTCGGCAACTGGTGCTGCATAGACTGCGGGGCGCTCACACAGTGGTGCCTCAATACCAGGCAAAGCCTCGATTTGTGAAGCTTTCGATGATGTGTAGCTTGATTTCACTGAAGAAAAATGTTTCTGTATTGATGGGATGCGAGCTTTCAAATATCTTGTTAAAACGTCCCTTAGATATGTCATATATTCTCTTATTCAGTCCCAATGTTTCAATATAGTGTAAAATATACAATCAAAGTTAATAGTTGATGCAGGCCCAGGTCACAAGACACAGAACCATTTTCTCGCTTCTTCTCATCTGGCTTGTCGTTCGCCACCCAGGAGGTGGACAGTTAAAATCTTTGGCCAATATCATCGTCGGTGTAAGGCTCTCCTAGGGAATCACTAAAGGGACTTGATGTATTTCTTAAAATACTTAGTCAAGGGTTGCTGAGGTTTGGAGGCAAGCTCCAAACGTACTCAGAAAGGCTGTGACGTTTGACAGAACTCTACGGATGGACTTGAGTTTGCGAGCCTTGAACTTTGGTCTGTGTTCTTCTTGAGCAGTGTTGTCCTCCCACATGTATATGGAAGTTGGACACACTTTATTAGATATCTGGATGGAGAAATCTACTTCTAGACTTGCCTTGTGGACAGTGTCTACACACCTCTCCACGGTGGTGAGCTTGCATGGCGCATCGGATGGCACACTGGTTAACATGCGAATAATCTGGGCATCCTCTACATGGGCAGCATCCCAGATAAACAGAGGGTTCTGAAAGGTGCTGCGTAATGGTTCAGAAACAATGCTTAGATCTGCCGGTGAGTTACCGGGGGACTTTCCCCCTTCCTCATCAGATATGTCGACACAGCCTATCGCTCCATGGACAGCACCCACACCTTGTAAATCCAATGCCTGAGCTCTTTCGTTCGGGGTACTACCGTGTTCCAATTTGTGCCATGAGCGCCAATCACTTTCGTGGAGTTTGTAAATGTTTTGGTGAGTGGGTTCAACTTTTGAAGATGGTGCAATAGGGTTCTTTCTCTCCCACGGCTGATCTCCCGCCGAAACAATGTTGGTGGGCATGTGAAGTTGCTGGGTTGGCTCTTGGAAAGCAATCTCATTGAAAGAGATAAGAGGCTCTGGAGATGGACACTTCATTTGGACACTGACCTTACCGAACTGAATTTTGTCTGGAGAAGTAACCCCTTTGTCTTCACTTTTAGACACTGGGTCCCCATCAACAATTTCATTTGGGTTTGGGGTGCCATTTGTCCACTGTTGGGCATTGATTGTCCAGACAAATGTGTTCTGAAGATTACTTTCAAGAGCAGCTTCACCCAGAGCACCCACTTTTGGGGGTACCTCTTCCTCATCATGACTGAAGAAGCAATCATTTTCTTCAACAGATGTCTTCCCTGGAGTGGAATGAAAAGTTCCTGGTGAAGCAGAGACTGATTTCCAAGACAAAAAATCTTCGTCTTCTGAGTACAAAGGGTCGATAGTACGAGCAGTAAGTTGGTCATCTACTGTCTCCTCCATTAGGACAGCAAAGGGATTGAGATCGAGCATGCCGTCATCGAAAACACCCAATGTCCAACTGTCGGAATTTGGAGAAATGTTCTCTGAAATCTTAATTGGAGACTTTATGGGGATCTTTGCATTGTTGGTCAAATCCCTTCTGCAGAGTTAAACCGGTCGCAGAGGTGAGTCAATGTCAGGCTAGCTAAAATGTCACAGAGACAGTTACTAATATGGCACTGCTGAAAGGTCAGCTACTTCAAGAAGACATACTCAGCCTGTATTTGCGACACTTTAACTTACATAGGACTTGCCAATGTATCTTGCTTGTTGTTTGCTGTGATGCCTTCGTCAACAGCATGAAGTACTGGGAGTAACATGGATAAATGACTCTTATAGGGTCTCAGGCACTGGGCGAAAGTCTTTGCTAAAATATACAATTTTGGTGATATAGTGCTAAAATGTGGGTCGTTATTGGGTTCGTTGGTGGCTTTTATAGATTTCGGAAGTTGGATCTCCATGCTGCGCTGGGTGAAACAGTACTTGGCTCTAGAGCACTGCCCACTGCCACTATTCCGTGGATCTCAAATCGATGAACGAATTGAACAATTAAAGCTACAAGTCTGCAATTATCCCACCATGATGGAGCTGGAAGTATCTGAACTCGGTAAGTCTTGTACAACTTGTGGTCATGTCAACAGTTGGACACTGGGCTTTCTTGGAGGCGATGGGAGGCAAAAGATAATACAGTGACCATAATGCATGCATTTTCGAATTTCATACAGTCATAGTATTTTCATGACATATTCTTTGCAGTAGGAGAACCATCATTTCAATAAGCCTTTACAATTATTAAAGTTACATCCCAGCTCACCAAGAATAGCGGCTCATCGCTGCGTCATAGCGTCAATTTGATATTTAGTTTTATTCAAAGGAGGCATATGTCCACTCTTTCTGTAGACGAAAGGTACCTGTAATCGGATTACCTCGACATTTGGTCCAGTCTTCACTCACTTCTATTTCCCGGCTCTGCAGTCTGCCGCCAATAGTCCCTGATGGCTACACTTCCATAACAGAAGGACAAGCTACCATTCTCCAAAAGGGAACAGAAGTTTTTTATAACCCTGCTCAAATAGTCAATAGGGACATGTCAATCGCTGTACTAAAATATTTTACGAAACAGCACGGTCACAAAATCAATAGGCAAAAGAAGACTCGGGGTCAAGCGCCCCAGCAAACTATACATGATGTTGCAGACGAACCCAAAAACGGTGGAGGACTCACAGTGCTGGAAGGACTTGCAGCCAGTGGACTCCGCTCTATTCGCTATGCTAAAGAGGTACCCGGCCTTGGGCACATAATAGCAAATGATCTGGACCCAAGTGTGGTGGATGCCATGAGACAGAATATCCAACACAACTCCGTAGGCCTACAAGTCCAACCGAGTGTAGGAGATGCTAGGATTGTGATGTTACAGCATCCGGGAAAGTTCGATATTGTGGATTTAGATCCGTATGGATCCCCATCGCAGCTCCTGGATAGTGCTTTGCAGTCCGTTTCGGATGGTGGTTTGCTTTTAGTGACAGCAACGGACACTGCAGTCCTGTGCGGGAGCAACGGAGAAGCATGTTATGGTAAGTATGGATCTTATCCTCTTCATAAACCGTACGGTCACGAAATGGCTTTGAGAATTTTGTTAGCTTCCTTGGAACAACACGCTGCAAGGTATAAGCGGTACATTTTGCCCCTGCTTTCATTGTCAATAGATTTTTATGTGAGAGTGTTCGTTCAAGTATTTACAAGCGCTGCTGAAGTGAAAAACTGTGCAACTAGGCTGGGTTATGTCTATCAGAGCACAGGGTGTGACTCATATTACTGGCAGAGCGTAGGACGCAAATTTGTTAAAGGTAACAGTGTGAAATATGCTCCTGGAGCAGGACCCCCAATACCACAAAGGTGCCCAGAAACTGATGCTGGTTTTACTATGGGGGGCCCTTTTTGGGCTCTTCCTATTCACGATCAAGAATTTGTTTCTGGGTTGTTAGCCATGGTCAAAGCTGAGAAGGCCCTTTTTCCAGCTTATAACAAAATCCATTCGTTGCTTGTGAATGTAGCAGAGGAGCTGCCTGATGTGCCACTGTATTTCAACCTCCATGAAATCTCCAAGACATTGAAATGTTCTTCCCCGAGAGCAGAAGTGTTGAGGTCTGCATTGGTGAATGCTGGCTACAGAGTGTCTGGGACTCACGCAAGTCCGCTTGGCATAAAAACAGACGCTCCATGGAGCGTTATCTGGGATATCATGAGATGCTGGATCAAGGAGCACCCAGTAAAGAACAAGCAAGAAGGCAGTGCATCTGCCAAGATTCTAGGAAGAGAACCAGAAATAAAGGCGAATTTTGCAAGATCGAATCAAGCCCTGAGCAAAGCGAAAGTCAACGGAGTTACTCGCTATCCTCAAAATCCTGAACACTGGGGTCCCAAGGCTAGACATAAGAGTGCACGATCAGAAGAAAAGAAGCAGGACTGAGGACTATGTTTTCATGACATTATTGAGCGCATCAGAGACTTGGCTGTATCTAAATTTGTAACCAGCGTCTTGTGCCCGCGTAGGTAACACCCTTTGCCCATCCAGAACCACTTGTGCCCCTTCTCCAAGCAGGGTTTTAAGTGCAAAATCTGGCACAGGGAAGAAGGATGGCCTACCCATGGCCTTGCCTAGCTCGCTGCACAACTCCCCCATCCTTACTGGGTTTGGTGCAGTTGCATTGTAGGCACCACTCCATGTATCATCTTCAATAGCAGACACCATCATTCCCACTAAGTCGTCTCTGTGAATCCAAGAACACCACTGCCTCCCACTTCCCAATGGCCCACCTGCAAAGATCTGGAATACGGGAACCATTTTTGAGAGGGCGCCCCCATTCTTGGCGAGCACAATGCCTGTTCGAAAGATGACAACCCTGGTCTTTGCTGTCATTGCAGCATTCTCCCAGTCTTTGCATACTTCTGCAAGATAATCTTTTCCGCTGGGAGATGCCTCACTAAAAGTAGTGGCATCACTCGTTCCATAGTACCCAACAGCAGAAGAGGAGATGAAAACACGAGGCCTCTGGTCTTCTGGAAGTGCATTGATGGCAGATGCCAATTGAGTTGTCACATTGACTCTACTACGTTTGATCTCGGCTTTAAGCTCAGAAGTCCAACGAGTAGCAATAGGTTCCCCCGCTAAATTGAGTACTGCAACGGCACCAATAAGAGCCTGTCCCCACTGTGACTGAGGAACAAACTGCAAGCCTGGGAGAGGCAATTTCCCTTTTGCAGAATTTACATTTCTTGTTAGGATGCGCACTGTATACCCCGCACTCAGTAGAGCTTGTACAAGGCGAGATCCGACTAATCCAGTTGCACCAGTAATTGCTACTGTGCCTTTGCCGCCTGCAGGAGCGGCAGCTGCAGTAGCTGGCATTGGTCGGAGCCGATGTCGAAATTCTTCTTTGTCAGGATTTATTAGATTCCCAACAAAGCTAGAGTATTTCAAACTGGATTTCAGCTTCGTTTGGGGAGTAGTATGCCTGGCAAGTTCTGGGTTTGAACGCACTGTACAATATGATTGTTTGGCACTACCTGCCACGAAAGGGGTGACGGCTGCCATTTAGAACGAGTCTGCTGAAGACCAGCTTTCAAGTAACTTAATGATATTGCCCAATTGATCCGCTGATGTTGTATTTGTCCGATAAGTGTGTGTGATCCATGTGGTCAGAAAATCGTACGTACGTATACGTGATGAGCGAAAGGAGCCGCTGAATTAGTTTCTTTTTCATTCCCATGGTATTAAAATATAGTAGCATTTCCTGATTGATGCATCTAGCATCACACCTCAAATAATCACCCCAAATTCCGGCTTCTAGTAGGTCTTGACAATATTTAGTATGTTTCAATCCGGGAGCACGAATATTAAATTGGGTGCCAATGTACCATCTAGGTATGAAGTCATTCGGAAGAAGCATGTAACACGACCGGAACACAGTTGGGCTAAATTCTCGAAACTTGCCGATTGCAGAGCTTTTCCTAGACTTTTGAAGAATGCTAGAGCTCCAGATCTTCCACGGTAAGGTATTTGGTAGTAACAGCCTCAGTCCCTATTTCGCTCACAAATTCCACTCTGCTGCATACAGCCGGCTCGTGCCTTGTTCCCAGCTTACAGCAGAGCGCAATAGCTTGAATATTGACTGGGACTCTTTAGGTTTTGGCCTTACTCATGTTGGAAAATCCATGTTTATGGCATCTTGTGACTTGGAACATGGGGGACACTGGAGCAAAGGTGAAATAATGCCGTACGGTCAACTTCCTATGTACCCGTCTGCACAGTGTCTGAATTATGGTCAGGCCGTATTTGAAGGTATGAAGGCACAGAGATCTGTCAAAGATCGCATAGTATTGTTTCGGCCAGATGCCAATGCACAGAGATTGGAAGAAGGCGCTTTGAGGTTATCCATGGCAGCCCCCCCAACTGAACTCTTCATCAAGGGAGTCGTAGAAACTGTGAAAGCTAATCAAGACTATGTCCCCCCCAGTGGGAAGGGTTCATTATATCTGAGACCTTTACTTCTGGGAAGTGGACCTATCCTAGGCCTTGGTCCTGCTTCTTCCTACACATTTGTTATATACTGTGCTGCTGTAGGTTCTTACTTCAAGGGCGGGCAGCTCACGCCAATTGACCTCCTTGTGGAGACTCGGTTTCATAGGGCTGCTCCAGGTGGTATGGGCGGTACCAAATGTGCGGGAAACTATTCTCCTGTGCTTGTGACTCAATTGGCAGCAAAGAACGAGGGATATGCTGATGTCGTGTATCTCGATGCAAAGACTGACACATACTTGGAAGAAGTATCCTCCTGTAATGTTTTTGCTGTGAAGGGCAAGACCATTACAACACCACCCCTTAATGGAACCATCTTGCCTGGAGTAACCCGCCGCAGCATCATTGAGTTGGCAAGGACAAAGGGATACACGGTTGAGGAGGCACCTCTGAGTGTAGATGCCGCAATGGATGCTGATGAACTTTTCACCACAGGTACTGCTGTTGTGGTGTCTCCAGTAGGAAGCTTGACATATAAAGGAGAAAGAAAGGAGTATACACTACCAGGCCAACCTGGCGATGTGGCATTGCAATTGTATGAAGCATTAACTGGGCTGCAACAGGAAAAGTTGGAAGATCCCTTTGGATGGGTGTATCCAGCGTTGTAAAATATCACATTTACAATAAACCTAGTATATCTAATGCCTCCTCTATGCCATTTTCATCATTTGAAGACACTGTTACCTTTGCAGCTTTCTTGACTTCAGAGACGGCATTCCCCATGGCGATGCCCACCCCACTCTCTCTGACCATTTCTAAATCATTGCTCCCATCGCCTATAGCTGCCAATGCACTCCTTGGCAGGTTGGCAGCTGCCAATAATGCTGTGAGTGCTCTCCACTTATTCCACCCTCTGGGAACAATTTCAAGCATCTCAGGAACGGCTTGCATAGGTGCAGCCGGTCCCTCTGCCAATGCGGCTGCCCAATGAGGCCAAAGCTTTTCTTTGACAATGTCTGCAGTCGACATAAATAGCATTTTTCGGACAGGCTGGTGTTCCAATAGCACATCTTTGACAGATGGTACTACCAAAGCTAATGGCTCATAATACCTACGATGCAGTTCTTCAACCTCGGGGGTCATGCGGGGCGTAATGCACTCTTCTCCAAGAAACCCGACGACGGCCAGATTGTGAGCATGTGCATACATGTAGGCTGATTCTATTATTTCTGGGGGTAAGTGAGCCCCTGCTACGAGTTTACCTTCCAATCCGTAAGTAACGAGCCCTTGAATATATACGCCAGGTCCACTCGGATCCACCAGCAATCCGCTGCCTGCAAGACCAACGCGACTCAAAGCTGCTTCTGCAGCTGGCCGAGCTTTTCCCGTTGCCACAAATATTCTAACCCCCTTTTTTAAAGCAGATTTTATTGCAGTAGCACTAGATGAAAGAACTTCAGATTTCGAATTCAATAAAGTACCGTCCATATCAATGGCAACCAATCTGATGTCGGTGGTCGACAGTCCGCAGGGGAGGGTGAGGATGGTCGGACAAGAAACTGATTCTATCAATCCATCTCCCTTCCATCCTAATCTCTTCATTATTTTTCTCTCTGCTTGAGCCATTTCATTTGCATCATTGTCACCTGTTTCGTGGTCATAGCCAAAGAGATGGAGCAGGCCATGCAAAAGCAGAATTCGACATTCGTCGAGCAGTGTATGGCCACGTTCTTCAGCTTGTCTGGCAGCTGTCTCCTTTGAAATGATTACGTCACCAAGTACACTCATTGGAAGCTCCACATCATCCTCATTGTTCATTTCAAATGACAGTACATCGGTGGCAGCATCCTTTCCTCGCCATTCCTTGTTCAACTCTCGAATGCATGGGTCGTCGCATAAGACGAGAGACACCTCAAATGGACCTGGTGGATCATCAACTCTATTACCCTCCTTATCATCATCACCTTGCTGTTTCAACAAATGCAGTGCTATATGCTGGGTTGCAGACTGCATGTCCTGTGAAAGGGTGCTCAAAAGGTGATCCCAGTCATCATCTCCCACCAGGGATCCATCCAGAGAAGCACCCACTTCAACCTGAATATCGACGGTTGAAAAGCTTGCTGCGATTCTGCTGGAAAATGATACACTGCACTGAAAACCAGAGAAAATACTTGTCTGCATGCAAGCGTGCGGTGAGAGTGTAGTTTGCAAAGGAGCAGTGAGGCATCTGGTGATGCTAGTCGTGCAAGATTTCCACCGTACGCCTCGAAACCAGTGCGTCAAAACTTTGGATGGCATTGCTGCCCTCATCTAGGCAATATTTGTTTTTTCAATTTCTCCAAAAAAGGTTCTCCTAGTGAAAGCTTCAAGCTGAAATGAAGTGGCTCCAGCGCCGGTCCAACTGGCGCCGCGTGTAATTTGACTATCGAAACGCAGAACAGTGGGTCATGAAGGCTGAAGAGGAGAGAAGATGGTAAAGCCTGATCTTTGAATTTTATATATTAAGACGTGGCATTTTCCAGCATCTGTCGGGGCTTGAAAGGATTCCCATAAGTACAGTATGTACAACAGGCGAAAATCCCTGTCCCTGGTATGGTTGATACTTTCCCTGTTTGCTTATTATCCAGTAAAGGGTACGAATTGCTTATTTTCAATACTTACGGGTCGTTCTGACTTCGACGTCTCCCTTGTCCTCTCCAGCTGCCAGCAAGAAGTACACCGTCACTTGGAACGTAGGGGTGAGCGTATCCTTGGGTGGCAAAGCTGCATCCAATTATAACGCTTCTTCTAAGACCCTCAGTGTTTGCAAAAATGATAAGGTTGAGTGGATATGGTCCAATATGCAATATGGAGGACATGGGTTAGCTCAGACTACATCACTGAGATACTCAAGCTGTGACCTGTCCCGAGGGTATAGGACTCTGGTGGGTATCAGACCGGCTGGCAAATACTCCCAAAAGATGTCAAGAATAGGCACATTTTTCTATTACTGTCAAGTTCCTTTTCATTGCAGTTTTGGCCAAAAGATCAGAATACGAGTCAAATCTTGTTGAATAACAGAATCGCCCTATACTATAAACTCTAGAAAACATTAGCGACATGCCCACAATTCTTTTAACATTTGATACCTATGGCATGCATCTTCACCATCTTTTCCACTGAACGCCTTTGCATACTCCCCTATTTCCTCATCAGAATCAGCATCTGGAGCCAGCCTCAAACTGCCTTGCAACAGCCCTTGATCAAGGAGTATTGCTTCAAGTGGAGGATCATAAGCAACTTCATAGAGACCTTCATTTTGAGAATCAATAGCCCCTTCTTGTAAAGTCACCAACAAGGTTGGCGGAACAGGATCTTCACCTGCATTAGAGGCCTCTGCGGATGCCTTGATGACCTCCCAAACCAATTTTGGCGCCAAACCGGGTGCAGCTTCCTGGCGAACATGAGGATCAAACAGTGCCTGTTTTGGTAGTGTCAACAAATTAGCTGCTGCAGTCAACCTTGGCATCACAGGGGCCTCTATTTTCAAGTTTGAATCAATCACCCAATTTGCAATCTTGGCTGTAATCATTTTCAGATTCATACCCAATTGCACATTTAATCCTGATGTGATCTTAAATGGTCTGGAAGCTGCCCTCAAGTACAGTTTCTCACTGTTTGTAGTATCTCCCAAAATGTCTCTGAGAAACAAGTCATCTAACTTTGAAATAATATTCTGCATGACCACACGCTTTGCAAGTGTGGTCAGCGGGCGAGGGCAAGAGAGGGAAATCTTGGGGGCATCAATATGCTGAACAATCCTCTCTAAACCTCTGATCCATTCTTTGATTGCCTTTTCTTCGATATAGAATGCTGCTGTGTGTGGTTCTCCATTCTGCAATGATGCTTCTCCACTCTGCAATGATGTGGCTGAATCCTTCACAGTTGCCAGTAAAATGTGCCATAAATGCTCAGACAGGGTTCTTATCAAAGAAGTCTCAATTGCAATCAAATCTGCTCTAAAATAATCCATTGCCCAACTCAGTTCTAGGTCCACCTTGTCTGAATCTCGACAGACTGCCCAAAATATCCATCTCAAATGGATTACATTTGACCACCAAAACAGCTGCCGACAAATGTCAGCGGGGACAGCAAGCGCTCTTGTTTGGACAGCAGCAAGAGCTGTATGCCCCAATTGAACGCCTTGTTCGCGCCCTGAAGCCAAGACACTCCTTGCAAGGCGCCTTGCTGGAGTTGTCAGTGCTCTTTCATCCGTCGCGGTCCGGGGCCTGTAGGCCAAATAAACAGCACATTCTAATACAGCAGTTGTCAGCAATTCCTTCAATAGGGCTTCAATAATTCCCCTGCTATGCCCAGTATTCTCTCTGCAAGAAGTCGGTGATGCATCTTCATCCAGGTTTGTTGAACTCATTATAGAAAGGGAAGACACAGCCCGATTGCCATTTGGTTTCTTGCTATGGTGAGACCTAGTTTCATC
This sequence comes from Axilococcus clingmanii, assembly GCA_019693495.1. NCBI lineage: Eukaryota > Viridiplantae > Chlorophyta > Chlorophyceae > Chlamydomonadales > Chlorococcaceae > Axilococcus > Axilococcus clingmanii. The sequence continues at coordinate 102,621 of JAAMXV010000668.1, forward strand.
CATTCTGTTGATCGATTTTTCTATTTCTTGTTCCTCTTTTTGTTCTTGCCAACCCCAGTGACGTACAGGTGGAGCGCTGGCAACTCTAGCAAATCTTCTCTGGGATGTCACAGTAGTCAATAATGGCGCTCCTCTATCGACTCCTGCTGACACTCGTGACGACTGCCCTCCAGTGGACAGAAAGGGTGCAGGGGTCGAAATAGGAGTCAAACTGGGCAGCATTGGTTGTTCTCCTCCTTGAATTGGGGCCTGTGGACTAGTGAAAGCTTCCTCTTCCAGCTCCACCTCTAACTTTTTGACTATAGTCGATATCCCTGGCTCGTCTTCTTCGGGAATATTCTCCACGACCAGGCCACTGCTCTCGGATATTCCTTCTGAAGGCATCGATGGCAGGCTTATATCAACGCTCTCAAGTCTATGCTCTATATCTCTGCGCATGACTACTATTACTAGTTCTGGCTTCCTCACCTGCTCTGTATCGGGCCCATTGCTAACTATGAACGTGTTTCTGATGGGTCCCGACCGTGCCAACTCAGCAAACTCCCCAAGATCAAAGCTTATTGAGCCAATTGGACTTGTTCTACCTTCAACAGCGAGGATTTTGAAGGACATCAATTTTCTTTTATGTCTCCCATTCTCCTTCGACAGTGTGCAACTCAGATGTATCTGCTCATTGAAATGATAGCTCACGCTAGAGTCTGTTCGAGGAGCGGGACGAACAGGAGAAGTTATGCCGCTGTGCTTCCCACGTGTCCACTTCACTGATAGACTCAGGCCCACACATGAAGGCCAGTTATTGATTGCTTCTACAGTCACGCATAGATCAGTTCGATCATGCTTCAGCTTCTTGGAGATTAGCCTTTTCATGCTTATAAACGAATAGCGAGAGCGTTATTCCGGAGTTCTCCTTCTTTTTATGTCCACTTCAATCATACTAGGAATTGAGCTGAATTTCTTACAAGACACAAACAAACTGCATGTCCAGTTCCAGGAGGCAGTCTTCTGGAAAAGGAGGTTTAACGGTCACGGCTCCCTGTGCGTTTGCCAAACTTTTGGTGGATCTTGCCTTCATAGACGATGTCCCGTGTGATGATCTCAATCCACCACCTCTGATGCTACGCAGTACCGATTGAGAGACAACTTAAAGGGTTCCCTTCCTTTAGCGAAGCACTAGGATTGGGCTGCCGCTGGGCATGAAGTGCTGTCATATTGGGACGCAAAAGCTTGCGGCTCAATACATTAGCTCTCGTCAACGGCTACTAATGACCAAAGCACTTGATTATATATATCTTATTCAGACTGGAAACGAATCCGTTGCGAGAATGACGCGCAACCAGTCAGAACCGTTAATGCACTGGGATACATTATTCTGGAAGAAACCAAGGTTTTGGCTTCGATTATTAGAGGTAATTCTTTAAGCAGTCACTTCAAAGATATTATCAGCAGAAATTGAAGTACAAGGCAAAATTTAAACGTAACCCCAACCAACTGACAACTGCCCATCTATTCATGATACGTAGTTTATCTTCTGCATTGTCGTATTTGCCTCTTTGACGACATGGACAGATTGGGCTTGGAAAAGTGAAATTGCCTTTATGGTAAGTACTGATATAGTCCTCGATTCCACTGCTAACTGCTCACCACCTTGATATGCAATACAGATATTCACTGGGGTGAGTTCCATGATACTCACCCTTATTTACATGATTCTTTATATTTGTGAAACAGAGAAAGCATTTGGAATTGTTGATCTGGGCCTGAATGTCGTATGGACAATATTATGGCTGTCTGCTGCAGCTTGCGGAGCTCATCTTGTTGCCGCAACTGCCGACTGGACACCCACCATGTTCAATTTTGCTGCTGTGGGATATAATCTCTCCGAAGAAGAGTCCAATAAAATTGCCCAAGTTGTCGGCGAGGTGCCCATTACAACAGAGCCTTCAGTAACAAAATATGCTGGGAGAAAGCTGCTGGCTGGAGCCGCTCGCATGATGCTCTCCACCGATACAACATACTCACGTAGCGATCTCCAGGTAGCCTGTGCATTTGCCTGGCTGTCCTGGGCTCTATGGATGGCATCTTGTTGGTTCTCATATAAAGACCTTAAATCTGGGCAAGGATATGCACTTCGCTGGATTCCAGCTGACGAAGAAGCTGTGGCAGCCAGAAAGGCAGCTGCCCTGGCCTTGGCGACCTCTAAGGCAGGCCTTCATGGTACTACTGCTGACATCAGAGTAGCATCAAGAAGCCACTCCAAATCCAGTATGACTTCTACTTCCCACCACCACTATCATCAGAGGCACTCCATGTCATATGTTCAGACTCCAGAAAGGTCTCCTCACAGGTCTCCATCACACTCCCATTCCAGCTCACCCCAGAGGTCTCCAACAAAGTCTGGGATGGAGACAGGAATGCGGCAGTCATCTCAAACTAGCTCCCACCGTCAACATAGGTCTAAGTCTGAGCGGTCACATAGCAGATCACCCACTAAAATGGATGGTCAGCTCCCAGAAATGAGGAACTCTGCTAACTCTCATCCTCCCCATGATCGCCATAGGAGTTCAGAGCATAAGAGTTCAAAGCAAAGGAGTTCAGAGGGGTCCCCAAAGAAAGACAAGGGCAGGAGCAGTAAGGATGCTTCAAGGAGATCCAATTCCTCTTCTCCTACAAAGACAAGAAAACCTGAAATTATGCCAGAAGTTGGTTCCAGAAGGGGTGGGCTTTAATCAACTCAAACAACACATTCAGAGCTAGAGAGAGAGAGAGAGAGGGGGGGGGGGAGAGTAGTATGTCCTGAAAAAAGGGGCACAATTGAATCTGTTCAGTGACAGCCAAGATGGTTGAGTGAGAACAATTTTACAAATTCGAAATTTATTTTCTTCAAATTTTAGAAATAAAATGGATCACGGCAAGCTCCACAGAGATGCTCCTGACGAAATATTGAAAGCATTCACGATCTTGAGAGAAGGTCCTACATCCCTAACCAGCCGGAAAAAATCGCGTGAAGTTACTGACAGAGAAATAAGGTTTGATCAAGCTCGTGAAAAACTGTATCTACAAGCTTTCCCGGCGATCACGAATCAAGAAAATACGGATCAGAGAATTAAAAGAGCTCGAGCAGCTCATTCCTGCATATCTACAATCGAAAAGCGTTTCAAGGTTGGTCTTAGTACAATTATCGCTGCTAATCTTTGACTTACGTTGACGTCCTCTATTCTCCGGCCGTAGGACACCCTCGATGAAAGTGATAGCATCATTTTTGACTCACTTCTGAATTACATTGATGAGAGTCATGCTGCACCGGGGACAGCAGCAACTCTCGCATTACTGGACATAGATCACCGTATTCCAACAGGAATTGTCATGGCTGGAGGCGTGAATGCCAGCGATCATTCCAGTACATTCGCTTCTCTGTGTGCAGAATTGAGAGAACGAAATTGTTATGTTGCTCTATTACGCCCTCGGACCGTGGGACATTCCTCTGGTGATGTTATTAATAGCATCTTAAAACAATTCTCAGGCATTAAAGATACCGCTGCAGAGCACATGGATGCATTATTGGCGTGGTATGCTGATGAGACTGGTCGCAGAGCTGTAGACAGCGGTGAGGCACCCAGTGAACAAAACAAGTCAAAGCGCCAGAAGACATCCTTACACTCAATGTCAGCAGAGCACATTACCAATAAGTCTAGACCAATGGTGCTTTTAATAGAGGGCACGGAGTCTCACAATGCCCAATCACTGGAGGACCTGATTGTGTTGCTGAAGGCATACAGACAAGTCTTACCAATCACAATAATTCTAGGCATCACAACAAACGCAGATGCACTCAACTCTATGTTCTCCAATGACGTGTTGGACTTGTTGAAATGTACATATTTTCCATTGGCAACGCCGTGGGATCGCCTTGATCTCATTGTAGAAAAGGTCCTGCTGGGAGGTAATAGCCGTTGGCCTGGACTCGTGTTTGATCAAAAAGTGATTCACATTGTGTCACAAAGATTCCTACAGCATTGCTATTCAATAGATGCCTTCTTGCAAGGTTTGAAAGTAGCTGCCTTGGCTCATTTCAGAGACGATCCATTGTCCATAGCAGCAGCACTCTTGATGAAATTTGATGGGCAATTTGAGGGGTTAGAGGCTGCCATGTCTAGTCATTCTGATGTAGCCAAGGCCTGCTATCAAGATTACAAGGGCGACAGTGCAGCTACAGTTATGCACGCTGCAAGGTTGAAGTGGAGTGAGTGGTTCGTTGCAGTTCAGTGGTTGTGTGCAGCTCTTGCTGCAACTGACCTTTCTAGACGCAATAGTTTGTGGCAGGTCTACACTCGATCACTATTTCCAGATTGTCTCCAAGAGGACGATGATATGCGCATTTCAATTGCAGACTTGAAAAGTAAACTCAGATATTTAGATCAAGATAAGCTCAGACCCCTGGTAGAAAGATTAATTAAAATAGCAGAGCGAACATGGGGTGGTCCTGAGAGTGTTCAATTAGACGAGTTGAAGGAATTCTTGAAGGAAAGTCAAGGCGGATCGACACCAAGAGGGCCAGGACCAGAGAAAGCCTCACAAGAAGAAGATGATGATGATGAAGAAGAAGGAGAAGAAGAAGAGAACCCCCCTTTGACGCAGGTGGCAGCACCATCTTCACGGTCAGTGAAGCCCAAGCATGACCGGTTTCACAGCAAGACCTCAAGGAGAGACATGCTCATGAAAAATGCCCTAGAGCAAGGATCTGCATTGAAAAGGCAGACGCAGGTCGATCAATGCAAACCAGGAGTGCTCTTTGCTGACTGGCTCTTTTCTTTCCTTTACAGGGTGGTACAACGCCCTCCTTACCAAGAACCCGGAGCAGAGGTATTTCTCTGCAAGAGGTCAGCTTTGCTGAATAGGTTGAATGCCAGGCCAAGGTATGAAATACACAATGCATTGACGCACTCCCATTCATACCTCAGTTCAGATGCCAATGCACTTGTTGGCATGGAAGGTGTTTTCAATACAACAGATGAAGACACTGCATTGGCTTATAAACTCTTTGAACAAGATCATAGTTGCGCACATGTTGTGGAGTGGTTTTCTGCATTCATGGAGGTACATAGGAATGCATCAAGAGGGGAAACTGGTGGGAGAAAAGCTGCATTGAAGAAAAAGGGGCAGAGAGCTGAGGATGGCACAGATAAGGCTTTGAAGAGGGAGTTGGCTGCCAGATTCTCACAAGCTACAGCCGAGTTACAGTTAGTGGGATTGATAAAACCCCACACACGAAAACAGAAAAGCGATTCTATCCAACGACTCGTTCATATGCCACCAATGAATGTACAGTAAACAATTTTTTCTATAACCAATCATGCACCCACAAAAAAAAACACGTCAAATCAATCATCATGTCGCCTCTTCTTCTGAGCCGGCTGGTCTTGTTCTATCTCTTCTGCAAGGCCTCCCAAAAGCTTGGACCAATCACCTGGACTAAATGAGCCTTCAGGGAATAATCCTTTTGCAAGGTCAGATGCATTGCTGACCCATTTGAGGATGGCAGCTTTGTTCTCTGGGTTGAAGTCGTTCAACAGACCTTCAACGTCTGCGGATGTCAGTGATGGTAGGCTCATGCCATCACCCCCCAAGAGTGGGACCGGTGGAAAATTTGCTTGCCAGTCGTGCGGGAGAAGTGATTCAGGAAACCCCCTACCACTGAGTAAACGTACTAGTGGTAAAGTAGACGAAGGCAGCTCGGGTTGCCTGAGCGATACATTCGGCTGCTTGCCAATCATCTTGGGGATATTTGGATGCAGAGTACTCGTGTTGGGAGGACTGGGCTCCAAGACATTTCCAATTGTAGCGGCACTTGAGAACATTTGAAGTGCGCTCACACCCCCATTTGTATCCAATTCAGTTGACGCATCCTTTGTCATCAGCAGCGACTCGACTGGCGGGTGACTGCGTGCAACGTGCAGAGAAATGCTACCGGGGTCCGATGGGTAGCCTTGAGGATCCACTAAAAAGTGCGGCTCGAGACAACTCTGGGGCATCTGCGCAAACAGCTCTGCAAATACTGAACTGTCAGGATACTTCAACACCCCCCAGCCAGGATGTTTGTGGTAATACCAGCACGCAACCGCCCTTATCTTTAGAGTCTCAGGAATGTCTACATCTCTGGATGCTCTGATTACACCAGCATCAACGTCCCATTTTAACTGAGCTAATGGCTCTGTCAAGATGGGGGCCCCGCCACGGCAACCAAAAAGCAGACCTGAGGTTGTATCATGATACTCGAACCACACCCGCAGGAGAGCATCATCCCCGACTGCCATGTAAGCATGGTCCCTTGCTTCCTCCCACCCCTTTCCAAATTTTAGGGTTCTTTTAATGTCGGTCAAACGGCTTTGTTCAGCTTCAGCCCATCTAGCCAAAGTTTGAAACTCCCCAACAGTTGTCACAGAGGTCAAAGGCAACTGGTGTCCCCACACCCCAAGCTGAGCGAATGCTTTCGGCAAATTCTTCAATTTCTGCTGTGTGGCCACACCTACGGCATTGAGCTTGCTGACATGGTCACCCAGATGAGGTATTGGCTTTTTGATGGCTGTTCTGACCCTGGGGGTAGCTACGGCAAATGGCTCTGAAAAGCCAACCACTGGAAGGCGAACTCCTTCCGTGGATACTGCCCTGGCCATTAGCATAAATCTGGACCTTTGGCCGCTCAATAGAGCTTCTGAGGACCCAAGTATGCTCAGACTATCTGGCAAATCAATGACTGAACCCTTGACTTTTAATACAATGTGTCCATCGGCTGCATTGACAGGCCCTTTTGCTGTCAGTAGAGGGTTGCCAGCTTGATTAAGCAAAATAGGCAAGCGGCCAAGGTCCTCCACAGACAGATGATCATTCACAGCTCTGGAGTCTACACAACTGAGCTCTATGTGTCCTATAGTATCCTGAGGATTATTCAGCAACCTTCCGCTCGGAATATCTACGATCTCCAAATACAATGTCGAGCGACACGCCGAAAGGATGGTGTCCCCCGATAGATATTTGGAGGCAAAATTTCCTTTACAGCGACGAGACTGATTTTGGGAGCAAAGAAGGCATGAAGTATCTGCACATCCAGAACTCACACAGTTATGGAAGAACTTTAGAGATACTGAAGGTGAGAGAATGGTAGAGCCAGCATTTTCCAAGTCAAGAACCTCCAAAGTTGCCTGGCGAACACTTTCGACTGAGAGACCAAGCTTTGCAGCAAACTGGGGCTGCGTATTGAAAGCCAGAATGTCGTCTCGGACACTAGAATTCTAAACGCTTAAGAGTTGTTAGAGATTACATACTGCAAACCCGCTAAAACAGAACCAACCTCCATGTTTGAATAATACTCTGCAGCTGGACCCCCAACAATCTACTATGTGGATGCGATGCCGAGCTTTTTCATGATAATTACTAAGTGGAACCGTATATGTTACAAGGATATGATAATAATTGTTTGCGGGCGAAATTGCAGGTGAAGTTTCCCTGCAAGATTCTGGAATATGTACCACCTTCCTTGCCGCCGTCCATTTCTCGGATGTGCCCCTTGTTGAGGGTGACCCCTTGAGTATAACATGCACCCCTTGATTCGACATGCTCGTATTAATAATGTCGCTCAGAACAGTGCTTAAAGGAAAAGTAGCATTAGTTACAGGTAAATTTGATTTTGCTGCGTATTGATCGCTTTCCATCGATCCCCAATTGTCAACATGTCTTATTTTTTATTCTGTTCTGCGGTACTCTATGTTTAGGCAGCTCCACTGGTATTGGAAAGGGTATCATTAATTCTCTCTCCGCTGCTGGGGCAACATGTGTCATGCACGGGTTGGCTCCTAAAGAGGAGTTGCAGCATGAGGCCGCGGCTCTCCAAGAGCAGTATGGAAATGCGGTCACATTTGAGACAGCAGACTTGACAGACCCCTTGCAAATAAAAGAGATGATACAAAGTATCCAAAATAGACATGGAAAGCTGGACATCTTATGCAACAATGCCGGCATTCAACACGTCGCTTCAGTGAAAGATTTTCCTGAAGACAAATGGAATTTGATCATTCAAGTTCTCCTCACAGCACCATTTCTCTGTAGTAAGGCTGCTCTTCCAGGAATGCTTGATCAAGGGTGGGGCAGAATAATCAACACCGGTTCAATGCATGCCCTGGTTGCCTCTCCATTCAAAAGCGCATATAACAGCGCTAAACACGGCGTTGCTGGATTTACAAAGACCCTTGCTTTAGAAGTGGCCCAAACTGGTGTCACGTGCAATGCTATTTGTCCTGGATACGTCATGACTGAACTTATTGAGAGACAACTTGAAGATCAAGCAAAAACTAGGGGAATTCCCAAAGAAAAGGTCATCACAGATGTTTTACTGGTGGATCAACCGATTAAGAGATTCGTAAAACCAGAAGAAGTAGGTGCATTGGTACGGCACCTCTGCACAGATGAAGCTGCTGCAATAACTGGAGCTTGCCTCTCCATAGATGGAGGTTGGACAGCTCGATAGACGGCGGGTTGATGGATTACAACTAATATTTAACAACAGTATCAAATTCTATCTCCGTCTCCTAGGGACAGAGCGAGACAGAGCATCTACCGCAACTGTTCTCCATTTGGAGACTACTCTCTCTGCAGCATCAGATATGCTTCTAACATGGTGAGTTCTCAGCATTGCCACTGCACGGCTAATACTTGTCTTTTGTAACAATTGCAAGTTGGTTTCTGCACTGCTTAGAGCTCTCAAAATGTGCAATGCTTCCTCAGTGGGCAACCATTGAATGCCACCTACTGGCATATCCAAGTCCCCCCTTGGTTGTGGTGGGTGGTCTGAGATTTGACCTCCTAATTTTTCAGCCCATTCTTTAAATTTCGTTTCCTCATCCAGTGTCGGAACTTTTGAAACCCATTGGAATAGATTGGCATCATTCTCGAATGCTGATCTGGCATCTGCTTTTAGCTCCACGTGCCCTCCTGAGTTCTCTGAAGTCTTCTTATTGTCAGTGGGAGTAAGGAGTGATGTACCATCTGGAAACTCTAATGCTTCCCTTGGACTGGGTAATGCAGTATTTGGAAGAGACAGGACTGGAGATAGAAGACATGCTGGATCTGGTAAGTCGTCAGCATCTGGAAGGTTCAAAATGTCATCATCGCTGCCTATCAGGGGAAACTCATCGAGCCGTGGAGAAGATGCAAGGCATGTCATATAAGTATGATCTAAAGCTCCACACAGTGTGCAAGGACCTAGCCGTTGTGTAGCCGGAGTGAAGCCATGGGGAGATAAGGAAGACGTGCCGCCATGGATGTCTGATGATGCCCCAGTTGGCTGGCGGAGATGTCCTGCAAACAGAGTCCTTTTGGATGCTGGAGTTGTGGGACCATCTCTGGGTGTATCTCCCCATCCACCGATCCATTCTAATTCCTCTAAACTCAGTGCTGGGTGTGCAAAAGAGGAGTCAGATACTTGATGAGACACTCCAGCATAGCGTTGGAGCCAGGCAAGTGCATCAGCAGGGTCGCTGCTCCTGAGTGGGGGTCCATATGGAAACCCCGGAGTGCTCTTATACGCACATTCTCCCCCTTTACTGGAACTATCACTGCCTATCACGGCCAAAGTGTTATTTCCAGAGAGATCTTGGAGCCAGTAGAGGCAATAAACGGCCTTTCCTGCACTCAATCTCTGGATTGAATACGAAACATATGGGGAGGCACTTGCTATTGTTTGATGGTATTTCTTTGGTATTTGTTCTGAAAAAATACCTATCACATTAGATGTACGCTTTGATGGCTGGTTGGCTTTGAAAGATTGTGGTTGTCCTTCCCCTGTAGCCTTGACGCTCTTTGCCCATCTTTGTCCGCACCGGTTGCAGAGGTTGGCGAACCCAGTCTCCACGTCCCAGCCTTTTCTCCAGGATCCTGACGTACTTGTAGCTCCACAGGAACTACACGTGTTGTCGCAGGAGCCCCCGCGGTAAACATATACAATCGCTGTTTCGTCACGCATTGCCATCCCTAGTCAGCAGTGCTCGGCTTTCTTTCCTTCATCTTAAGGAGAGAAATTCCACATCTAAACATTATATAGTCTATATGAGGTAGCTTTACACGTATGTGAGAGGTATATTCGGAGAATGGCCTTGTCACACGGCACCCACCAAGGTTTGGAGCCCCAAGACGCCCAGTTCAGCCGCGGCCAGAGTCGCATCATATTTGCTGCTCATGCTGTCTTAACTGCCACTGCAAATGAGCGACAAACAGCTCGTGTGTTTATTCTGTGTTCAAGTCTTTGAATTACTTTTTCTTAGGTAAATACCGCATAAATGTACCTCAGAATCCATATAAAGCTTTGACAATGGCAAGCTACGAGGATGAATTCGTCTCAGCAGGTAATAGGAGCAGCTTAGCATCAGTTCATATACAAATTGCTGACGTGACGTAATGTCCAACCTGTAGAGGTATTTTTCAGACGGTTAGAGCAACAGCCTGCCCTTACTGGAGCCAGACCTACAAGCTTCACTACTCAGAGCACCATCCAGACAAAAAATCCTGAGTCTAGGAGACCCTTAAATGCGATCTTTGCAGATGAAAACTGTTGCAATCGTAAAGACGCAACAACTCGTCCGTCGGCGAGCATTTTCTTCCCAAATCTGCAGACCTCCGTACCAACCACAACAACGACTATACTTCCTCAGGCACAAGATGCAGTTCCATCTAGGCATACCAGTAAGGCACCTAAATCATGGATGCATCAATCATTAGCACTGAAAAGTAATGTACTAAATCAAGAATCCACTGTTGGGAACAAGCCACTCATTCATTTGAGGAAGCCAGTACCAGGAAAAGTCACATCACCGGCAAAAACAGAGTATGATGGGGAGGATGTTGTCATGCATGAAGCATCTTATACTGAAACCACACCTCAACCATCCATCACTGAGCCTAAAAGCATAGCAACCCGGAAAGCGACCCCTGCAACAACCAGACTTAGACCTTCAATAACAAGAGTCATTGAAACCCAGAAGCCGTCAACACCTCTGGTTGCACTATTTGATAAAGTGCAGGCATTGATCAACGCAGCTAAGAACCAAACCACAGCTGCAGTCACCCCAAGCACTTCAATAGCAACTACAGTGGCTATAGAAGATCAGACTAAGAAATGTGATTCTCCTGAAATGAGTAGCAATCCATTAGCCTCGGTATCTCCTTGTGAAGTCATCCCATCGATCTCTTCAGGAAGTGGGATTAGTTCCAACCCACTGTATGCAGGAACCCCATGTCATCCAACACCTCCATCTGTGAGCCATCCCATGAGGCCTTTGGCAATTACGATGACTACACCCTTGACTGAGAAACCAAAAATCTTAGACTATTTGACAAATGCAGCAGCCAACAGCTTCAACACTGCTAACAAAGATAGTGCAAACAAACTGGATATTTTTAAGGAGGACGTCGCCAAGTTGCTGCAGGTGTTGGACGCTTCAACTCCTGTAGTGGTATCCCGAGAGGAAAAACTTTTAGATTTAGATGGATTTGATTCAAATGGCGAGAAGATAGTTGCAGGGAGGACACCTTATGTAGCAGCTGCAATAGCTCAAGTCAAAGACAAAGCAGTACGACGATCATCCCCACATCCAATGCATGTTAGTTCGGAGGCAATGCGTGCTAGACTATCTGAAGCGGAAGACAGGGCTGAACTTGCTGAATCAAAATTAGAAGATGCATCGATGCTGTTGAGGGATTATCAAGGGACTATTTCAGCCATGCAGGACTCACACAGTGCTGCATTGGCAAAAGCAGAAGCGGAAACTAATAAACACAGGGCCGAATTTGAGGCACTTGCTGCAAACTACCAAGAGGTTCAGCATGCTTTGAATGGGGTACAAATAGCCCAGGTTGCGCCTTTAAAGGAGGAGAATGAGTTTCTAAAGAAGGAAATTACTTCATTAAAAAGGGCTTTAGATCGTGAGGTGCTCAAGAGTTCAGAATTACAATTTGAGATGCGAGAGTTAAGTGTGAAAATACAACAGGCGCAGCAACAGGTGTCTGTGGCAGATTCTGAAAGAAATGATGCAAGGCAGATGGTAGATATAACACTGGAAAAATTGGAGCGAGCTCAACTGGAGGTCGCTCGAAGGGAAGACGAGGTTTGTATGCTAACCCTCAAGCTCAAAGATATTCAAGCTCAAAACATTAATCTCAATGGCACTAAGGATCGCTTGAAGGGGGTGCTGATAGCTTCAGAGCAGGAGAGGTCACAACTAGTGACTATGTGCAATGAGCTTGTGGCTAGGTTGGAAAAGGAAGGTCTCAGTCTCAGTCCAGAATCCCAGCAGTGAGCGTTTAAACAAATTCTGACAGCTATGAAACTACCCGCATTCGTAATACAGAGATATCTCTTCTTTGTCTATGACAATTTTTAAGAATGACTGCTATGCAAGACATAACTAACTTGAGCCGAAATTCTCAGGCTTTAGGCAAAAAACACTCAATGAGATTACAATTGGACCGACAAAGCGGGAGTTCAGTGAGCAACCGTAAGCGGGATAATATTAAAGTTGAAGTAGAAGACATCTACAATCAATTCTTAGCAGAAAAGGAGCGGCTAGAAGCGCTCCTGTCTACTTCCAGAGTAAATTTCAATGGCTTGGTACAGCTTCAAAAGCAGTGCAATTTGATAGGTGCAGAACAACTTCACATTGCTCGCTACTTATCTTTAGACGGAGAAGTAAATTGCGAGGACAAGTCTTCGAATTGGGCACCTTCTTCCGAACAACAACCAGTACTGGTGAAACTCGCACCGCATGAACAGACCCCAGCGAGTGAATACGAATACAAAACATTCGAGCTCTTTGAGTCGTTATGGTTTTATCACTAGCTTATCTTACCAATGCTGAAATTCCTGAGCATCTACACCTTCGTCAAAGTCAGTCATGAGTACCTTCATATCTACCTTTTTATCCTCTTTTAGCCTCCTCCTTCGATCATACTCAGCAAATCCAACTGTGTCCCTGAGGTCCTGAGTAGTTATAGTATTTCCATGTAAAGATAATGTTGATAATGATTTGCATCCTTGGAGCAGTTGTGAAGGAACTGCTGATACTTTATTATTGTCCAGCAACAGTGTCCTCAATTTCTGCAAACCACCCAACTCAGCTGGGATTGCTCTTATACTATTTTGTACCATTCCAATTTCCTCCAACGCAGTACACTTGCTTATCGCTCCATTAATACATTCCAGCTTATTCCTAGACAGACTCAACTTTATTAAAAGTGTTAATTTTCCTATGGAGGGTGGAATTTTTGATATTGCATTCCCATCCAGTGAGAAAAGGACTAACCGAGAAAGTGATGAGATATTGTCTGCTATAAATGTCAAAGGTACAGTTTGATTGTCAAGTATGAGTTCCTGGAGAGACGTGAACTGAGTAAGAATTGGCCAAGGATCGTGCACACCAAGCGCATTGCCAGTCAGTCGAAGTTTCTGGAGCTTTGTCAAGTGAGATGACAAATCTGGGGACAGTTTTTCAAATCTATTGCCCCCAGCATCTAAAACCCTGCAAATCTCCCCTAAAGAATACAGCTCCTCAGGAATATCTTGCAAAAAGAGGTCTCTAAGCGAGGCAATACCAGTCTTTCTCCAGACCGTAACACGGTCACTGTATTCCATTTTTGGGCCTGTATTGTCCCTTTTCTCCTGTGTTTTCCCCTGTCTTTTGACTTGATTCAGCTTAGATAAAGCTTGCTGTCCCTGAGACTGCAATATCGAACCAGATGTGGCTAAAAGCATGACTTTGGTATTGTCGCCAATACGGAGGTCTTTAACAAGGGAGTTCGGTGGGTTTTGGGACAGAACACGGCCAGAGACAATTAGTTTTTGCCGTCTCTGCATGATATCCGTACGTTCTTCAATGGCTTGCTGCAGTTGCAATAAGGTGGCGGAGTTTGAAATCCGTACTTGAGATGTTTGGCCTCCATATTTAAGATGAATTGTTATTATTTGACAGTCTTCAGCATTCATTGCAAGATTTGACCATATTCAATGGCATATCAATGTTCAATTAGCGCCAGCCACGCCACATGTTAAGGAAGGCATGCGGTTTCTTTGCCTCTAAAGGGAATATCATAAGAGTGGCAGACAACCCTTTGTCCTGTACTGCTGATGAAGGAGGCAAGTATGCTGCAGAAGAGTCAGCAACATAATAGAAGATGCAATCCGAGGATTTCGTGTCTTACAGATAGAGGAATAGAAGGACGGCCAGCAGCAAAGCAGAGATGCAAAAGCTTTTAGCTTTTGAGGAGTCGGGGCTCCCTCCCAATGACTGTTTCACAAAATATCTGGACTGCAAACAGGTTTCCTCGATCGATATAAATTTTGTTCAAGAATTCCCAGGCTTCAAAATATTCAGAAGATCAACATAGCCATCTGTAACGTTTGGGTTTTGTCGTTCGTGCTGCGTAGATTATTGCCATGATAGAAGGTGCCACCAGCCAGCTCGTTCTAGTGACCTTTATAATGTTTGTAGGCGCCATGACATGTGGTTCGTTGCCTTTCTGGTTGCTCTCTAGGGGCCTGCTCAAAGAATCCGACCTCAGCACAGCTGGTGCGCTAGGTGGAGGTCTTCTCCTCGGGTCAGCCCTTGGAGTTATTGTTCCAGAAGGTTTCCATTCATTTGCTCATGTTCATGAACACTCAGACCATGATACGCATGATGGGGACAATGCAGCAGCATTTGGAGGAATAGCTCTGGTTGTGGGCTTCCTGTTCATGTTGTTCTTAGAGCAACAAGGAATTCACCATCATCACCATTCTCATCACCAAGGTGGGGTATCAGTATCAGTCGATGATACATTAGCAATTTCAAAAACATTAGACGCAGAAGCCCAATTTCATAAAGGTTGCTCATAAATGTTCATCATTCTTCACTATCAAGAAAATGTATCGATTGAAATACTTTTCATCGTCCTGCAGGGCCGGCTTACCAACATCAGCATCAGAGCAAGGAGGGATCTGCCATTATTGGACTGTTGGTCCATTGTGCAGCAGATGGTTTAGCTTTGGGAGCGGCAGCCCTTGCTGGGAATGCCACTTTGAGTTTTGTAGTGGGAATAGCAATGATTCTACATAAAGGGCCCATGGCATTCGGCTTGGGTGCCTACTTATTGAATAATGGTTGGAGCTGGGACCGGGCACAACCTACTTTGACTGCATTTTCTGCTGCAGCCCCAGTGTCTGCATGGGCAACATTCCTCCTTCTAAGAGCAATACCAGCACTGACGACTCCAGGAGCAGTGGCTCTTTGTTTGTTGTTCAGTGGCGGGACATTTTTGCACGCAGCATGCATGCATATGCTGCCTGAGCTGCTGCAACATGGCTCCCTGTCTTTCAGAGGTCAGCTGGCACTTGCAGTGGGTGCAGTGTTACCATCAACATTGTCATGGGGTCATCATCATTAAATAATTGAATTGAATTACACATATTTTATTGTTGTGAGAGAATGATAGTTATTACAAAGTGGCATTATATTTATTTTCTACTAGCGTCGAGCAGAAAGGGAAGTTCTTGTAGATTTGGGCCGCTCACACGCTTCACATCTTGTGTTTGAAAGCTGGTTGGCAAAAGTGCAAGATGCACAGTACCAGTGGCCTGCAGCTCTCTCTAGCTCCAACATTTCGGCATCAGCGCCTGCACCGCTGGCGCTTGCTCCTCCTCCTCCTCGCGTGCGCTTTGCAGCAGCTCGGGTCACTCTCCTGTTTGCGGTACTGACTCCTGCTGCCTTGGATGAACTGGGTCCAGCTCCATCACCACTTTCTTCTGCCATTTCCACATCCCAACTGTTTCCCCCTCCACCTTTTGCTGCATATTCTGACAGTACAGCCTCCATCCCTTTCTCAAACTCATCAACTAGTTTCTTGAAATAAAATTTGGTGACATCGGTCAACCCTATCAGCTGTTCCCTAAAAGTCTCCCATGGAATGGAGGGAGGAGGAGTGTCCTGGGAATCTGCACCTCCTGGTAGGGGCATAGTACAGTACAAATGCAGATCCCTTTCTATCTTCTGATTGAGTTTTTCCAATTGGATCTCAGCATCACGTTGATTGAATTCGAAAAATTGCTGTTGCTGCTTGCGGGCAAGTGCCGAAGGGGATTTGTCAGACTCGATGCCTTCATTCTCCCCAAAGGAATAGTAGCCGGCTGCATACGTCCATTTGAGAATCCTGCGGCAGTTGACTACTTCTTGCCATGCATCTATGACAAATCTGAGTTGAGAACTAGGTGTAGCAGTCCTCTCTGAGAGAACCTCCATCTTTTCTGAATTGAAGCGCTGAATTTGCTTCAGCGCAGTCTTCTTACTCTTATCGTTCTCATACCACCGGTGCCAGTAGTGCATGTACCTCTCTAACGATTGTCTAGCGTGCTGTCTTTGTTGCTCATCCTCATCAATCTGACCCTCCTCCTTCGCTTTCCTATATGAATTACAGTTGTAGAAGCCACCAGTCCTCTCTCCATGCTCAGACCAGGGTCCTTGACACAGCCAGCAAAACTCATGCCTGCACTGGGAACACGTCATATGCATGCAGCCTTGATTCTTTTCTATTGGTCTTTGGCACTTTGGACACGGCTTTGTATTGGCCAAAATCCAAGTGAAATTCTCACTTTCTGCACTATTCTTCAGCAACCATTTTCGAACGGTGTTGCAGTCCACTGGTCGATGAGCTTCTTCTTTGCAGTTGAAACAGAAGGCATTTCCACAATTGCAGAATACATCTAATGCTTCACCTGGAGAGTCCACTAAAGCTTCTGTGGCGTACTTGCAGTCTGGAGCTGGGCACCACGTCAATTTTCGACTATCCTCCACAAAAGAAAGAAGACCATACTTGTTGAACTTTTCTATGTGGACAGTGTCAGCTACTTCATCTATGATACTCCGGGGCACAGCAGCTTTGCATCCTGGGTCTATACATCGGAGATCTAGTGAAGCAGGTCCTGAGTCTATAGAGGCATGTATATAACCTTGCCAACAGTTCTTGCAATAATAGTGACCGCATCGCGCAGCACACATATCAGGAACAGGAAAGGAGTCGAAGCAGACTTTGCAAATTTCATTCTTGCGTCTAGTTACTTGCTGCTCATCCATGAGACCTACTCTAGCTTTAACTGCATCGGGGTCAGAAAACCATTCATCCTGTAAACGACCTGCATCCCACTTGTAGAAACGGAGGACCCTGGCTGCCTCGTTAGGTGAGACGCACAGGAGATCAACAACAGCGTCCACAATCTCCTTGCACTTCTCAAGCAATGCCTCTGTATCTAGAATTCGAAACTTTTTCTGCAAGGAAAGGGTTCGATTGTAAGGTGTCCCTTTTTCCTTTTCGCTGGTTCACCGAACGCACCTTTGTCCCCAATGCGCTTGGTTCGTCGTGTTCTTCAAAAGCATAGGCATCGTCTTCATCCTGGTAATATTCTTCAGTATCGTAGGCCATTGAAGATCCATAGTCTGAGTAGTTAGAGTCGCTCATTGCTGAACAGTATGAACAGGCGTGAATGGATCAGTGCCTACAGGAGGCTCAGCCTCAGGAGGTTTGTTCTATGGACTTCTGAAATGAATTTGCTGTTGGTTCGAATTGTAGTTCAAGAATGCAGCCAGTTAGATATTGCGGGAAACTTTGAGTAAGCATATTTCATGCAATGCTGGTCTAAGCCGATTTAATTATTTCAGTGGTTTTTAGCATATTAATTGTACCAATGAGATGGGTGGAAACCAGTTGGAACAGCTGCAATACTTCAGTTTGGTGTCAAAGATTACATTGGAAATTGAGTCTCACCTTGGGATCGCTGATAAAACCCTTTCAGAGTTCATTATAGACCTCGCGAGGCCTTGCAAAAATGTAAAGGAGTTCAACCAAGTATTACAGAAAAATGGTGCCGAAATGCCACCATCACTCGTCGACACCTTGTGGGGCATCGTTGAAAAAATGTTACCAGGGAAGGCGTCTGCAAGCTTGCCTAGGCCAACAGCTCCTCAGGCAGGTGGTGCATTGGCCATCCCAGATAGTATAGATCGCATCAAGCAGATGGAGGCAGAAATGATGGCAGAGGCAGAAGCAAAACGGAGAGCAGAACGGGACCATCCAACAGTCCGTCGGCGTAGTCCATCACCTTTGAGGGACAGAAGGCGAGGTCGATCTCCAGGCACAGCTAGAAGGGGACGTAGTCCACCCAGGGAGGCATTGTTGGATGAACCAGAATTACATTCAATTTATCGTGGCCACATCAACAATGTGATGGACTACGGCTGTTTTGTCGAGCTGCAAGGATTCAGGTCGAAAACAGAAGGATTGGTTCATGTCTCAAACATAACTGCTACAAATTCTCGTGGTACGAGCGCTAAAGATTTGGTGCGCCGAGGCGATGCAGTATGGGTCAAAGTTGCCTCCAAGGGTAACAATAGAATAGGTCTGTCAATGAGAGACGTGGATCAAACCAGTGGTGCAGACCTTCTCCCAAGCAGTAGCCAGAGCAGCTTCATACCAACTGGAGCAAATACAACAGCTCTGCATGGGCTGTCAGGGATCAATGTAGATATAGAAGATAGCAGGGTGAAAAAGAGAGGGAGGCGTCCCACGTCTCAAGAGCGGTGGGAAATAAGCCAACTCATAAAGAGTGGGGTATTGGATCCAAGTGAATACCCAGATTGGGATGAGGATGAAGGTCTTAGAGCCCCAGTTGATGATGAGATTGAGGAAGAATTTGAAATAGATATCAACGAAGATGAGCCGCTCTTTCTCAAGGGACAGTCTACTAAGTCTGGTGTTGAACTGAGTCCAATCAAAATTGTTAAGAATCCCGACGGCTCTATGCAAAGAGCTGCAATGACAGCATCTGCTCTTGCCAAAGAAAGACGAGAATTGAGGGACCAACAACAAAAAACACTGCTTGAAGCTATCCCAAAAGATTTATCCCGCCCTTGGGAAGATCCTTTGGCTGATGCAAGTGAGAGAGCCTTGGCATCAGAGCTGCGGGGAGTGGGCTTTGGTACGAAGGCACAGCAAGATGTTCCTGAATGGAAGCAGCAGGCATTAGGCAAGGCTCCTACATTTGGGATGAGAGATAACAGATCAATAAAGGAGCAGAGGGAGAGTTTGCCTATCTACAAATTGAGAGACCAATTGGTTCAAGCCGTGAATGACAACCAAGTGTTAGTGGTTATTGGAGAGACTGGGAGTGGGAAAACAACCCAAATGACTCAGTATCTAGCAGAAGCAGGTTACACTAGTAAGGGCAGAATTGGATGTACACAACCAAGAAGAGTTGCAGCCATGAGTGTCGCTAAGAGAGTAGCAGAAGAGGTGGGATGTCGTTTGGGTGAGGAAGTTGGATATGCCATCCGTTTTGAAGACTGTACGAGTAAGGACACTGTCGTCAAATATATGACTGATGGCATGCTCTTAAGAGAGGCTCTCATAGATGATATGATGTCGAGTTATTCAGTCATCATCCTGGATGAAGCCCATGAGCGTACCATCCACACGGACGTCTTGTTTGGATTGTTGAAAGGAGTCATACAGAACCGAAAAGATTTGAAACTCATAGTGACCAGTGCTACACTGGATGCAGAAAAGTTCTCTGCATATTTCTTTGATTCTCCCATCTTCACCATCCCTGGAAGAACGTATCCGGTAGAGGTATTATATACAAAAGACCCAGAAAGTGATTATTTGGATGCGGCTCTCATAACGGTGATGCAAATACACCTGACAGAACCTGAAGGCGATGTGTTGTTGTTTTTGACCGGACAGGAAGAAATTGATTTAGCTGCTCAGACACTATTCGAACGAATGAAGAGCCTTGGACCTTCCGTGCCTGAACTCATCATACTACCGGTGTACTCTGCATTGCCGAGTGAAATGCAGACGAGAATCTTTGAGCCTGCGCCACAAGGCACTCGCAAGTGTGTGATTGCTACAAATATTGCAGAAGCTAGTCTGACTATTGATGGAATTTATTATGTGGTGGATCCTGGATTCAGTAAACAAAAAGTGTACAACCCAAAAGTAGGGATGGATTCACTGGTTGTAGCACCCATCAGTCAGGCCAGCGCTAGGCAGCGTGCCGGTCGTGCTGGTCGTACTGGCCCAGGCAAATGTTATCGGTTGTACACAGAACAAGCATTCAAGAATGAGATGCTGCCCACGAGCATTCCAGAAATACAAAGATCAAACCTAGGCATGACTGTGTTGACACTCAAGGCAATGGGTATCAACGATCTTCTCAACTTTGATTTCATGGACCCTCCACCGCCACAGACTCTCGTGTCGGCTCTTGAGCAATTGTACAACCTTGGAGCCTTGGACGACGAAGGATTGCTGACAAGGCTGGGAAGAAAGATGGCGGAATTTCCATTGGACCCTCCGGTGTCTAAGATGTTGATAGCATCTGTTGATTTGGGTTGCAGCGAGGAAATCTTGACGATTATTGGTATGCTGAGCGCACAAAATATCTTCTATAGACCCAGGGAAAAGCAGGGGCAGGCGGATCAGAAGAAGGCAAAATTTCATCAGCCAGAAGGAGATCACTTGACATTGCTTGCAGTGTATGAGGCTTGGAAGGCAGCAAAATTCAGCACGCCCTGGTGCTATGAAAATTTTGTGCAGGCTCGATCGCTGCGGCGGGCACAAGACGTGAGGAAGCAACTGGTGGCAATTATGGACAGGTACAAGCTAGATCTTGTGAGTGCCGGTAGAAACTTCAAGAAAATACAGATGGCCATTTGCAGTGGATTTTTCTTCCATGCTGCAAGAAAGGACCCTCAAGAGGGATTTAAAACAGTGGTGGAGCAGCAGCCGGTTTTTATTCATCCTTCCAGCTCGCTTTTCCAACACCAACCAGATTGGGTTATTTATCATGAACTCGTTCTCACAACAAAAGAATATATGAGAGAAGTGACTCATATTGATCCTAAATGGCTTGTGGAGTTGGCCCCTAGATTCTTCAAGGGAGCAGATCAACATAAACTGAGCAGACGGAAAAAAGGAGAAAAAATTGAACCTCTGTATGACAGATATAATGACCCAAATGCTTGGCGTCTGTCCAAAAGGCGGGGCTGATAAAGAATGTGCTATGTATACGTTTTTACACCATTTCTTCACTCCTTAATGTTCATTTATTTAAGATGTAGCCAGCAGAGCCCTTTCTACCTCCTCCAAGGAGCGACCTTTCGTCTCTACAACAAACTTCTTAGTGAACAACACGGCCAATGCGCATACACCAGAGAAAAATGCATAGACGATTGGTACCCCAAAAGCTTTCACTGCACTCAAAAAGACTTGACCAATGACAAAATTACATACCCAATGGGTGCCCATAGCAGCTGAAACTGCCCTCCCTCTCACTCTGGAAGCCGTAATTTCGGGCACTAGAAGGCCAGGCACTGGCCCCACCCCCATTGCAAATGAAGCAATGTAACCAAGAGTGCCCACCAAAGCAACCAATCCAGCAAACGAAGAAAGGGAAGGAATGCCCAAACCTAGAGCCATGGCCAGCATACACACCCCCATACCTGTGAAGCTCATCTCCAGCAATTGTTTTCTGCCAGCCTTGTCCATCAATCCAGCAGCAACGACCGTACCGGCAACATTCAGAGCTCCAACAGCAGCCGATGCTAATGCGCCAGACTTGACACCCGCCTGTTGGAACACTGATGATGAAAAGTAGACGATGGCATTGATGCCAGAAAATTGTTGCAATAAAAACAGTACAATACCGATTTTTGCTCCTTTAGCGGCCAATGTCTCGCTCCAACCGGCTTCACCTTTGCTGCTTCCATCAGTCTTGTCTGCAGGAAGCTGATTCATGCCTGCATCTCCCCACAATTGAGTTGCAGCAGCCTCCGCCTCTGCCCTCTTTCCAGACATCACCAACCATGCCGGAGATTCTGGGCACAAGAACATACCGATGCCCATCAGAGCCGCTGGCAGAGCTGCCAAGGCGAACATAGTACGCCATGCTGTAGCAGGCAGAGCTACATTTACTAGCAATGCAGCTAATATGCCAATGCAGATAAGAAGTTGATTTACTGACCCAAGTGCTCCTCTAAGGGCAGTGGGAGCAATTTCAGATATGTACAGTGGGACGAGTGCGGACGACATTCCGATCCCAAGCCCTGTTAATACGCGTCCAGCCACTATAGTTGGCAAAGATGTCGCCCATGCACAAAGGAGACATCCAGCAAGAGTGGGTACGGAATCAAAGAGAAGCGCTCGCTTACGACCCAGTGAATCTGCAAGACCGCTCCCCCCCAAACTTCCTATGGCTGCACCAGCCAAGAGACTGCTGACTACTGCTCCCTCTAAAGCTGCATCTCCAGCAAAGCCAAGATCCATTGCTATGGCTTGTAAAGGACCATTGACTACACCCAAGTGATAGCCGAAGCTCAAAGCTCCCATCCCTGCGATCCCGACGCACAGCAACACTGGTGCCAACGAGGAAGGTGGCGGTGGTGAGGCAGACTGTCCGGCAAGTTCTGGATCAGAAGCAGCAGTTGGAATATATCTGTTCAAATCCATTCTGTTGTTGCGATGTCGAGCTAACCGTGATGTCGGAGAGGAAGGTGCGCTGCCGATCATGCAATTGTTGCGATGACCTCGTAAAGAATTGACTTGAAAAATAGTTCTTCTGGACAGAGCGGTATTCTGTAACATGATCTGTTCAATAAACCCTATGCTTACGAGTTCTTTGATTTAAGGTGACAATTTACTACTTTAGAAGCAGGGGCCGCAGCCAGCCAGCCTATGTATCTACACCCTCATTCTCCCACTGGACCGTCAAAGGACAGAATGGCCCCAATCAATAGGTGATCGCTCGGCCATAAAGTATTTGGTAAAAACTTCTTGTCTACTACACTTTTCAATTCCTTACTCATGCCCTGCATGACACCCACAACAGCAACATTTGTGCTACAAAAGATGTGGTCCAACACAGATCCTCTGCGATGCACTTTATAGGTATAGTGTTGCTGTATACCAGCTGATTTATAGCAATCTTTCAGATCAAAAGGCTGACACATGTCTACCTCCACTACAACCCTCCCATTCTCCAGGAAATCAGGACTGAGTGAACCTTGTTCCAGTAGATGATGCACTGCGTCATCCATTGAGCTATTGAAATCACCACACACAATGACATTTGGAGACTTGTCTTCTTTCTGACACTCAATGTGCCTAGCTAGTCGTGCAAGAGCATGTGATGCTTGATGCGCTCGTACATCGGGACGATAAGGATGTGCTTCCAAGTGCATATTGATCAGGTATATGCGAGTTCCGCACGACAACAATCTCAGTTGGACTAGCAAAGCCCTACTTCTTTCTTCAGCCCATTCAAGTCTCAATTTGCTGGACCTATAGAATAGAGCTAGCAGGACCTGATGATCTGCTCCTTGTCTCACGGCTGCATAACCCTGGGATGCCATGAATGTTTGCAGAGGAACCCAGTAGTCCTCTGTCACTTCTTGCAGGCAGAATATGTCCGCATTCATGGATAAGATACTCTTAATTCTTGGCCACCTATACTCCCAGTGTAATATGTATGCTGGCCTTGCATGGGGAAACCTTGAGGATGTCGTTGCATAGCGCTGGGAAAGACAGTTCCAGGATACGACGGACAGCTCGGTTGAAGAGCTCAAAGTCTCCAATGGTACATCAATTGGGTGTACATTTGCGTTAACTTGAGTACGACACCCGCGTCTAAGTAATACAGCAGTTGTAATGACGGCAGCTGCCCCGAAAGCAACTTGGTATCCTGCGTTAACATTCAGCATCCGCGGTTAGTTTTTCTATTTCTATATTGTAAGGCATGATGCTCGCGTATGTATATTTAAATTAAAAGGCATCTCATTCAACGTCAGAGCTATCTGAGCGTAGTTCATCATCCACCTCTTCATCTTGCTTCCTATCCCAGTCCTTCATTTTACTGCCACCTTGAAGACCTGCAAACCCATCTTGTAGTACTTCCCATCCTGGCTCTTCAGCGACACTATGGATTATCTTGTTTTCTTTTGTTCTTGTTTTTTGGCCAGCTCTGATCTCTGAAAGGAAACTAGCTTTACTAACTTTGGCCGCTTTGAGTCGGTTTCCCGTCAACTCTTGGGTTTCCCTCAACTGTTTTTGAGCTTTGGCAACAGCATTGAATAACTTTACAACACCTCGTGTTGCTGTCTTCTGGAAGCCTCGTTCTCTGATGTCGGCTTCAGGGTCATCTCCTTTAGGTTTTGGAAGGACATGTCCTCTCGTACGGAGTTCTAAACGGGCTCGCTTTGCTTCTTTATCTTTGGTCGTCTCTTCTTTATCTTCTGCTCGTTTCTTTATCACTGCTTTATTCCCACGAAGTATGGTTTGTTCTCCTTTTCCTGGGTTCATTGCTTTGGCAAATGCTCTGGCAAAGGAAGCTGCTTTACCGCCCTCCAAAAAACCCTTGTGTTTTGGTCTCTCCTCCCCCTCTTCATCATCAAGGCTATCAGACTCATTAAGATCTACTGACATTGAAGAATGAGAAGCATCCATGGCATCTAACAAGCTATCAGCTCCACTATCAATGGAGTCTGTGTCACTGTCATTGCCTTCGTCCTCAATAAAGTCGGCGGGCAGAACTGTAATGAAAATTCATGACAGTTATACTCAATTCTGTCGGCGGTGATGGCGATTATAACGTACTCAAATTGTCGTGCATCGTGCCCTTTTCTTTCCTGCTTCTTTGCGCCATCTTGTGGAATTCACAAAGGCAGGGATTCGTGCATGCGCCTGCAAAGCGTGACTAGACAATGTAATCTACAGTATCGACATGTTTACACTGTAAACTATATGCGTGTTCTGATTTCTGTATCTTGCGGGGATCTCTTATTAAAACGACCATGGTGAGTATTTCATGCATGCGCATGCTACGAGTGTACATGTCCCGTCTTATCATAAACTTACGCATTTTTTTCTTAACTCTGCAAATTTGAGTTCATAATACTAGTTGGCTAATCAATATGCGTTTGCCAACTTTCTATAAAATCAAGCAGGGCTGTGGGATCTCTCAATGTCTCCCTGTTATACCACTAACTGGCATGAACAGTAGCATTTATAGACAAAATGTGGTGAAACGCTCGGAAAGAAGCACAGTTATGGCAGACGCTGTCGCTAATGGCTCCACTCTCACCAGGATTGCCACAGTTCAGAGAGCCACTAAAGAAACAAACATTGAGGTAACTATCAATATTGACGGTACCGGAAAGTGTGATTCGCAATCACAGATACCTTTTCTAGATCATATGATGGATCAGTTGGCATCCCATGGATTATTTGACGTGACTGTAAGAGCCCAAGGCGATACATGGATAGATGATCACCACACAAATGAAGACATTGGTCTTGCTTTAGGTGGTGCTCTTGCTCAAGCATTGGGAGATAGGAAGGGCATCCATCGATTTGGAGACTTTACAGCTCCGCTTGACGAAGCGTTAGTCCACATTGTTTTGGATTTATCAGGACGTCCACATTTGAGCTGTAACCTTTCCATGCCAACAGAAAGGATTGGATCCTACGAAACCCAACTAGTGGAGCATTTTTTTCAGAGTTTGGTAAATACAAGTGGGATGACCTTGCACATTCGGCAGCTGGCAGGTAACAACTCCCACCACATAGTAGAAGCAACATTCAAGGCATTTGCAAGGGCATTAAGGAAAGCATGTGAAGAAGATCCTCGGAGATCTGGGACCATAGCAAGCTCTAAGGGAGTGCTGACCCAACAATAAAGTAAGAAAGTAAAGACATAAAATGTTCCTAGATACATACCTGTCCCTGTAAGAAATTTGAATGAATTCGGTCAGTCTTCCAGAAGGAAAAGAGGTTCTGAACACAATAACAGTCCGATCTGGAAGTATATGTCTTACCTTTTTATGACTCATTGCTCCATATCAAATTTCATAATATAAGAAGCTCGAAACTAGTGCAGCGAGCGAGATAAGTAGCCTCCGATTTGCATCAGATTGTAATCAGCACATACTCTGTGTATCCTTTGATTTTCTAAGAAATTTGATTTGTAATGTTCTTTGGGGGTGGATTCCCTTTTGGGGATATGCCTGGAGCTGGACCCTCTCGTCGAGGACCAGTGAACAATTCGCGCTACTATGAAATCCTGGGTGTAGACAAGAATGCCAGCGATTCTGAGATAAAGAAGGCACATAGAAGAGCAGCTTTAAAGCACCATCCAGATAAAGGTATGTAGAACGAATTCCCAGGACTTTTGCCTCCAAAGAAACCTTGACTGAGAGTGCCTGGCATGTAGGTGGTGACGAGGAACAGTTTAAAGAAGTCAATGAGGCATATGAGTGCCTGAAAGACCCAGAAAAGCGCAAAATATATGATCAATATGGTGAAGAAGCGGTCAAGGAAGGTATGGGAGGTGGAGGAGGCGGCCCAGGAGACATTTTTGATCTCTTTGGCATGGGCAGTGGCAGCCGCAAGCAACGTGAGCGGCGATCAGAGGACGTCGTCCATAAAATGAAAGCTTCCCTAGAAGAAATGTACAAAGGAAATACAAGAAAGTTACAGATGACGAGGAAGGTCAAATGTGACAAATGCATGGGCACAGGATCAAAGAGCGGGAAGCGCTACTCTTGCGAGACTTGCCATGGTAGTGGTGTGGAGGTGAAACTTCGTCCCCTGGGTCCTGGTATGGTACAGCAGATCCAGACACGCTGCAGCAAGTGCAATGGAGGTGGATACTATTGCCCTCCATCAGATTGTTGTCCCAAATGTTCTGGCAAAGGTCTTTGTAGTGACACTAAGATTTTCGAGGTCAACATTGAGCCGGGCCATCGCAATGGCTCAAAGGTAATGTTTAGAGGAGAGGCTGGCAGTGATGCACCAGATCTTCCAGCAGGAGATTTGATTTTTGTTTTGGAAGAGAAGCCGCACCCAACATTTAAGAGAGTGGGTGGAGACTTGCTTCATGAGCACACTGTGTCTCTGGTAGAAGCTCTTACAGGGGCTCATTTCTTCCTCAAGCAATTGGATGATCGCGTGCTTGAGGTATCGTCTCAAGGCCATGTCATCAAGCCAGATAGCTGGATGGTGATCCGCGGAGAAGGTATGCCAGTCCATGGAAGACCCTATGAAAAGGGGAACCTTTATATTCATTTTGACGTTGAATTTCCGAAGAAGATATCTGAGGAACAAGCTGAAATGCTCAGGTCTGTCCTTGGGGCCCCTGTTAATGGAACTATGCCTATGAGTGAAGGTGAGGAGCACATTGAAAAAGTTACAATGGCCCCTGTAGCAAACATGGAGGCAGAAATAAAAGCTCGAAGGCAGTATGAGCGAACTCACGCTACCTCTTATGAGTCCGATTCTGATGAGGAGGGTATGGGAGGAGGGCAAAGAGTAGCGTGTGCTCAACAATAGGTAGCATTACATGATCTTTAAATGTTATGAAATGGTATATCTTCGAGATAAATTGTCTGACATGTCATTCAAACTCGTCATAGTACTTCTATTCTACTGCTTACATCTATCTCAGTCGACCGTTATATCCTCTGGAGAATTAAACACGTGTATTGAAGATGGTTCCGTGAGTATACGTTGGTTGTTGTATTTTCCTGCCACTGACCATCTCGCTACATCCCTCCTTGAAGTCTGCCAACGCCACCACCATACTATGTAGTAAGAAGATCATTCTTACCCTTACTGTAGTTGACCAAACAGAGGTTGCTACTAGTATGCTATCCTTTAATGTATCATGTATTAATAGTCCTACAGGCCAGTGTCCATGCCCATGCAATTATGTCCAAGAGGCTGCGTGTGGGTGCAGGGACCTCTCAGACCCTATGACAGTTCAGATTACAAAATCTGCAGCATACCTCAGGTACCCTCTACAGTATAGTAAGACATTCGAGGGTAAGCCTGAGGAGGGTATTATCCTTACTAATTCCTGCAGTGATTCTGAGTACGACCGAGGTGCGACGTGTGGCTTTGCTGGACCAGATCCAACAGTAGCGTATGATGATGTACCAGACAGTCAAGGCTTCTGCTGCGAATGTCCACAGTCTGTAATAGACCTATCTAGAGCTAATTTAAATTGCGATAATGGTCCAAAGCAATCAGCCCACTGCTTGAGATTTGACCAAAATTGGAGATACCATGGATACACACTGGGTGCACCTTCAATGGATTTCTCCATAGATGTCGGCATTAGGTTCAGCAGAGATGAAAGTAGTGCTTTTGAAACCCTGCGCTTGGATCCTTCTCGTCAAATACGAGTAGACAGCACAAAAAGTGTTAGAGTTGAGTTGATGGGTGATATTTCTGGATATCAGAGTCCACCAGCACTAAGTGGCTCCTACCTCATGGTACCCGTACCACCTGGGCCCCCCGACCCAAATGCTGCACTAAGTGACAACCTAGAAGATTGGATGATCGTACCTCCCTATATGGTTACCTTGGATGGATCTGAATGCGATAAAATCGGTGTCGGATACAGTGCATTCAGACTGCATGGCATTGGTGGGGGATGTGGGTTCGTGTATGGTTCATGCCTGCAAAACCAATTGTTCAATCTTGTCATGGAGGATGCTGAAAGACTGCGGAATAGAGAGATTCCACTGTTTAATGTATCCAGGTATTGGAATTTGAATACTGGTACCATGCAGAATGTGGCGTCCGCAAGTGGAGGGAGTGGAATGGTGTTGAGATTGCCCACGGTTGGAAAGGCGACCAGTCTTGTTTCACTGCAAGTCAAAGCTGACGATGTGGCATTGATCATCAGCAGCTCACCTGCTGAGATAGTATCAGTTACTGTCTGCTCAGGTGCTTTTTGTCAAGGAAGCTTTGAAGCATTGAGTGGAGCTGGAATTTTGATGGTTTCAGTTAAGAACAGTGGGTATCTAGATGCTGAGTATGAGGTAGGACTGAGTGATTGTGATCTGGATGTGATACAACCTCCAGCAGACCAATCAGCAATCTCAGCTCAACACATTCGAGACTTTAATTTCCCTTTAGACATGTCGACAGATGCTGCAGGCAACTGGACTTGTAGCATCATTGTCACTGACGTAGCCACTGGTAGTGTGGCAGCAGTCCAATCATTTACATTTTCTACGACAGCTACAATCTATGACCCTCCTCCTTATCAGAGTCCTATTGACGATGATTTGCAAGGTCCAGGTGACCCTCCGACCTTTTATTCCTGCAAACAGCAATGCACAGATTTATTTAATTTCAAGTGTGCGTTCTTGAAGGGCTGTTGGTCTAGATTATGGGAAGCGCTAGGCGCTTTGATGGCTATTCTAGCTGTCATGGCTCTCTTGATAGTTGCAGTGCGTAGAGGGTGGATATCTCTTCTGTTGAAGAAGATTTTCAAGCAGCACTCAAAGAGAGAACAATATCACACACATATGGAGATTAATAAGGCACCACGTGACAATTTTACACCAGGTCAAAGAGAAGAACTCATTTCTGCAGTGAGACTGGCTATATATAACGACACATTACACAGGACGAGCTGAGTGGCTATCGTCTTACGGCCTGTTGAAACCATGCTGTGCCTGCGGTCACTATTCTTTGAAAGATTGGCACTCTCATGAGCAGCGGTTGAACTCTTTGATTCAAAACTCTCCACACTGCCTGATGATACTTACTAGATCCAGGTGTCCAATATCTCAACCGCAATTGATTCCAGACCACGTATGTTTGCATAATACCTGGAATTCCATGTGTCAGTATTGAAAGCATGACTGCAAACCCAACATACACTTCTATGTTTGCATTGAGTTGCAGAGCTCCCTCTTGATGAGACGACAAGTACGCATGTAATCTCCTCATACCCATCTTATCATATAAAGGATTCATATTATACGCTTTATAAAGAAAGGCAGATACATGATAGAGAGCCAACAGAGCCATTGGAGCCACTCCCATCCACACTTTCCTGTTGTTGATCATAATGCCAGACAGCAGTATGTAAAATGCTTCTGTGGATTGACTGCAGCTCTGAAACCAAGGCTGTAAAGCTTGGGGAAATGGTCTCAGCTTTGGAAATCCATATGCAATTATCAACCTATGAAAATGGACTAGCAAACTGATACGGCAGCACCAAAAATAGGCCACGGTTGACATAGGGCTCAAGACTGCTGTGATCACAAGTAGTGCATGTGCTATGGCAAGGACATATTCTGTGACCACTACATTATGCTTTTTAACTGTCGTTGAAGTTTTTCTAAGTGGCTCTGTTGGCGGGGCTTTTCTCTCTGCTCGTGGTGGCGGAGTCCCACCAGCTGAGGTGCCGGCAACCAAGGAGGCATCAAAGTCCGGGTCGATATATTGCTTGTAAAACTTGACCTTGACTTTCTGCAGGAGTGACTCTTGGTCACTGCTGGTAATTTCGAATTTTCTAAGGTACTCTCGCCATTCCTCGGAGCTATCCCAACCATAGTCACTGCAGATCACTGGGGATCAGATTGCCAGCAGTTGTCTGGGTTCAGCGATGACCTACCTGAACGATTGGAGGCTATCTGAGGACATTATTAACGTAATATTATTGTTCGAACCATGGAGATCTGATTTTGCTTCCATTGGTTTTAGTTCGACATAATTCCGAAGAGACCAAATTTGTCCTTAAACCGCAATAAGTAAGGAGGAGCCCCCCATTAATCAGAATATTATAGTAATAAAGGATAATTTTGAATATAATTCCAAAATACTCGTGCAAATATAGGACTCTTACCCTCAAACGCCATGCGTGGCAATTGCATACGTTTGAGTTTCCGTTGAAAGCTTATACGTTAGGAGGATTATGCCCTCGATTGACACATCATCACACACAACGCCTTGCTCTGACAATAGTGACATCTCAACACCTTGTTCTGGGGAAGGCTGTGCGTTTCCTGACTGCTCCATATGCTTGGACGCCATAACCTCGGCCGCCACTCATTGCAAAACAAACCCGTGCTTGCACGATTGGCATGTTGAGTGCATTGAGCAATGGCTGCAGAGACGGCACATCTGCCCATTGTGCAAAATGCAAGTCACATCCCTCTTGACTCATATTGAATCTGATGATTCATTTCAGGAGAAGCCAATACCAGCCCTCATTCCATCGTCGACCCTGGAGGACATTAGGTACCCTAGTGGGTGGTTGCTACGAAGGAGACAGACAAGCTCTGTGTTTGGACACAGAAGACAGAGACCACAGAACCATGGAGGTAATACTCATGTATCATCTCGGTATCACCTTCGCCTTCAATCTCGAGTGCACACTGCTCTTGTCAGCAATGATGTTAGACCCTCAAGGTCTGAACAAGGTCCTAGTGAAGCAGCCCATCAAACAATAGTACGATGGAGAAGGTCGGTGTATAATAGAAACCTATGGGCCATACAAGAAAGCACACGCCCAGCAGGTATGCCCAGCAATGTTGGAGATGCCAATGTCAGACGGCGGCGTCTGGAGCTTTGGGTTGAACGGGAATTGGAGGCTTTGGTATCAATAGGTACCCAGCAATCTTCCCATGATATCACCATACTCAAAGCTTTTGTCATGGGTTTAGCGCAACAAAACCTCGTAGATAGACGTGGCGGTCTAGAAGTACCTAGACCCCAGCTACAGGATGCTTTAGAACCATTTTTAGGGGTGCATGCAGCTCATTTTTGGCATGAGCTCTTGTGCTTTGCCAAATCACCTTATTCTTTGATGACATATGATAGATTGGTCAGGTATCCTGTACATCAAGAGCAGAATGAGCATCCATCAAGGAGGAGGCGGCGGGAGGATGGTGGTGGTAGTAGAACTGAAGGGGTTGACGTCCCTGCTCCCAAACGGAGGAGGACAGATTCTCCT
This sequence comes from Axilococcus clingmanii, assembly GCA_019693495.1. Lineage (NCBI taxonomy): Eukaryota > Viridiplantae > Chlorophyta > Chlorophyceae > Chlamydomonadales > Chlorococcaceae > Axilococcus > Axilococcus clingmanii. Next base: position 134,491 of record JAAMXV010000668.1, read on the forward strand.
GATACCACGAGGTGGCCGCAAATGATAGATTAGAATATATTATTATTACCTACGTATAATACAATATGAAATGTGTGTAATCAGATTCTTGTCCAGAATATCTAGCCTATGATTCAGCAGAAGCAAGTCCTTTATACCTCTTCGAACATCCGTTGGAAACAAATAGTTGGTTTCTGGGCACCATTGAATAGTGGTGCTGGCAACTATAGTCAACCAACGCCAGTCCAAGCTGTCCTTTCTGAGGCAAGGATGGATGCGTAGACATGTGAGTGGGTCTGACAATGGCGTAGCACCTGCTGCAATGAGTCTTCTTATGCATTCTTTTGTATTCTCATATATCTTGCGAAGTCGTTGTAACTTGGCATATGAATCCAACTTTGAGTTATAATGAGCATACAATGCTTCTAAAAAGCACTCTTGCACTATATGCGCTATGGTGTTGGAGGTCAGTAGACCATTATGCTCAAAATATGCAATGGAATGGTCTATCAGCCAGGAGACAATTGCAGGATCAAAATCTCTTTGAGAAAGCGCATCTGTCGTCAGTAAAATGTTTGAATTTGCACCTTTACAAAGCAGCAATTTGGCAACATCATAGTAGCCCAATGCAAGTGCTTTTGACAAGGGAGACTGTCTGCCACCTTGAGAGGAATCATACCAACACATGTTCAGTGGAGGAATGGATACGGGGTGTGCCAACAAGAGCTCTACCACTGTCAGAGCGAGGCTCTCATCATCGGAGTACAATGCAGCTCCTACAATGGAAACCCCTGAGGAACCGTTGTGCCCTCTTAAATTGTTGGTATACTTTATCTTCCTCCTCCGTCTTTCAAGAAATGCTGTCAATTGAACCACATTCTTAGTGATTACGAGTTGATATACTCGTTCCTCTTGGCTCTTTGACCCCTTTTGGGCTCTCCAGAGCTTGCAGATTTTTTGCCACATCAAGCAGGCTTTGTTCACAATGGCTCATTTGCATCACATCGTTACCATTGACAAAACAAATCGAAGAATAGACAGGCACATTCCAATGTTCCGATTTCCTTGTAGCTTCACCTTGCGTTCCTGATCTCAGTCTAGTCGGCTCGTTCTTCTCCCTTTACTCTATTTTGCCAAGTAACAAAGGGGATGCTGTTGTAGAGTGGCAACATGATTGAAGACCTCGCTCGTCGTTTTCGAAAGACGGCTAAAGTAGTGATTGCGATGCCACCTATGACCAGAAGGACAAGGGATATCTCAGTGTGGAGTGCCAAAGACCCTTGCTGCTGTTGACCATTCCCACCCCACTCTGGCAGCTCCTTTGCACTATCAACACTAAGATCAGTGGGAGCCTCCAGCTTATCTTCTTCTCCCTCTAATGCTTCTATAGTAGTGTCCTCTCCTTTCTTTGATTCCATCTCCCTTGGCTCCTCTTCCTTAAACCTAGTTTCAATGTCTGTGTAAGCTGTGGGAGCCTCCAGTTTATCTTCTTCTCCCTCTAATACTTCTATAGTACTATCCTCTCTTTCCGTTGATTCCATTACTGTTTGCTTCTTTTCCTCCAACTTAGTTTCAAAGTCTGATCCATCCACAGCCACCGCCCTCTTTTCAGGGACAGCGTCCTCCTCCTGCTGCTGCTGCAAACCCTGATCATGCATGTTCAATGGTGTATTGAGGTAACACCTGAGCTCATGTCTCAAAACAAATGAGATGGGAGTAAAATTATAGTCTGCCCTGCGAACTGGCAAATCATCATCAAGGCTCCCATACCTTTCCTGAAGAGGTTCATATCCAGTGAGCAGCTCTGACTGATGTCCAGCACCTATTTTCAACAACTCTATGAGAAAATCGTAGCAATCGTTTGTTTGATGAGAGGAATCCAAGCAATTGGAGTCGCCATAAACAATGAGATGTCCAGACCCTTGTTTAGCTACTCCCAAAACAGGTTGGTCAACAACAGCTGTATGTTTTCCTCTGGGACTAGAAGTGATATTGTAGATGTATCCCCCTGCTGGCCATGCTGCCAACACGCTACCGGATTCCATTGAAAATTTCTGAACAGGTAGAAGATCTATCCATCCAGTGACTGCCCCTCCCTTCAAAGCAACATTATATGGTTTTAAAAGGTCGTTTAATGCAGGCACATTCGCACCTCCAGTAGCGCCCTCCCACCAACTTCTTGTATTGTCATCATAAAATCGTAAATTCTCTATTTGAGGGAGGTCATACCAATCAGCAAAGATGATGAGACTCAATCCCTTGTTCTTCACATCATTTTCCAACTTGGCAACTTCTTCAGGATACCACTCATCCTCTGGATCAACAATGAGCAAAGCCACATACTCATCTGCTTGAAAGCACGTTGCTGGTGATGCTAGTAGCTCTACGTAATACCCATTATCTATGAGCCTGTTGAACGCATCATGATAGTTGGTGTGTGGATGGTCTCCATGCCAGTCTAATACATCATGTTTAATCCCCAAATTGTCCCTAGGTATGTATGCTGGAGGGTATCTGAGGCTGTGAAACTGGTCCCATAAGATCCTTTGCTCCCTGGGAGGTGTTGGAATTATTGCAGCTACCAGTGGAAAGGTGATGGTGGAGGATCTTTCATTGGATGCCTCTCCGAGTGCAGGAGGAGATATGATTGTAAATTCAATAACGCCAGAGGCTATGCCTTGATACTTTGCACCTTGGCTCCTAACATGAATATAAAGTGCCAAATAACCAGACCAGGGCCACAACACATCCGAATACTCAAACCGTATGTCTAAGAAGGCTCCCCCATCTTCTTGATTTGGAGTAAAAATGGGGGTCGAGGCAAACCTTCCCGTCACTCCCATGCCATTCAGAACCGTGGCATTAAACATGACAGGCATTCCCCCAGCATACAATGGCTGAGCACAATGTGGCCACATGTAAGGACAATCAGTCAAATTCAACTCCTTGGGTACTACCGAAGCCCTGGGCTCATACACCTCCAATAGTTTCATCGACTCTACGGCATTCATTTTCCCCTGCCCCTGTTCATACATGTTATAACCTGGTAACCGGATAGATCCCTCCACCAATGCTTGCTTCATTGATGCCGGGTTCAAGATATTCCATCTCTTTGCTTCCGGGACGACACTGGCCAGGAGACACACAACCCCAGCTACGACTGGCGAGGCGACGCTCGTCCCCGACAGGTGCCGACACCCCCCATCAATCCTGCTGCCAGGCACATTATCACCATAAGCCATGACATCAGGTTTTGCTCTACCATATCCCACAGGCAACTCCCACGTCGTCATGCCTCTGCTGCTGAAGTGCGCAATGGAATCCTCGAAGTCGATGCCGCCGACGCCGATGACATCGCTCTGATCGCCAGGGTTATTGAGGGTTCCATACAATGGGCCGTCGTTCCCTATTGCACTGACCATAATAATGCCATTGCTTGTTATTTCTAAAACTTTATCAACAAAGGGGACATCCAAGTAGTCTGGTCCACCGATAGATAAATTTACTATGTTCATTTTGGTTGCCAATGCATAATTAAATGCGTCCAAGAACCACGATGTATAGCTGACTTGGTCATTTGTGAAGACTCTAAAGGTGTGGAGGAGTACACTTGGTGCGATGCCTGGACATCTGCCATTGGTGCCTGCGATGACACCCGCAACAAATGAGCCATGGCCCAGACCATCATCCAGGGTAGGTTCATGGGTCCAGTTGGACCTCTCGGTGATGTTCTTGATGTGAGGATGGTCCAGACGGACCCCAGTGTCAAATACACCCATCTTGACTCCATCTCCTTTGTAACCTCTCTCCCATAGATGTACAGCGTCCAATCTATAAGGCAAGCTATCCTCATCTACTAAAAGTTGACGAGAGAAGGCCTCCTTCACACTCGCTTCTATGGAGAATTTGCCAGAAAGTCGGCCAGGTTTCTTTATTATTTGATCGCTCTGGCTTTCAATGCGAAAGTTCTCAGTATTCTTCATAAGCAGACCTTGAGTCAGTTTCCTCTCTATGTGAATGTCCTTAAAGGTAGGACTGCCATGCTGGAGAGCAGCTGTTAGATGTAAAATGGGCCGTGAAGTATCGACCAAAGCAAAGTCTGTCATATACTCTGAGGCTGGGTTACTCCTACCGACCCATCCCCAGCTTCCATCATCTGGTAGCACTCCTGTCAATTCTTTATGGATGTCGTCTGCCTGAGCATATTCTTTAAAGCGCACAATATATCTGCTGAGGGGTAAAGGCTCTTCATCTGTTCTGGTCTGTGGGCGGTTGACCTGCCAAGAAATAAGGATGGCAAGCAGCAGAATAAATACATGCATATTAGCTCGCTGCATGATGTGAGCCTTGTTCAAGGCAAATCCTAGCTTGTCCGCCCTCTACTCAAGAACGCATAACAATCTGATCAGCCAATGGAGCAAAGAAAACACGACTCCCTATATCTCGCCGGAACGATGCATCCTAAGTACAGTTTTGAAATTGTAGCAAAGTGTTCGGTTGAATTTGGCATTGTTTGCCGTTAGACCTCACATCTCTGTGATCAGTTTGCCGCCAGTGTCGCCTGACTCTCGGATCTGAGCGCAGCATACATTTTTAACGTCGCGTGAATTTAAGGCGGAGCAGTTGGACAAAAGCGTTGTGGCTTTAAACATCCGCTCGTGTTTTCAATCGTCTATTGTTTTTAAAGTGACAAGAATTAATATATGAATTTCTACCTCAACAGATACAACGGCGACCAATGCTAGACAACAAGTTGAGAAAGAGCGAGGAGGATATCCAATTTTTAATTGATTTAAGGGCTCGCCAGGCTACGCTTAAAGCTAAAAAGGATGTTTCTTCAAGCTCTCAATCTTCTTTTCGCACTCTCACCAGGGCCCTGGACTCGTTGCTCAAGGATGGTGCGTGTTCGATTATGTCCTTCCTTGTTCTCTATATTATTACAAACAGTTGAGTAACTTTCCCTGGTCGCAGTCTCACCTTCCAAATGTCCAGATCTCTTCATAAGTATGGCAAAAGAAAAGCAGGTGGCCTTGGTTGAGACTGTGCTCTCTAGGCCAAATGCTCGCTTCACACAATTGGATCCAGTGGCAGTCTCTGTTCTGGTAATGCGCTGTCTGTCAAACTTACCAGATCCGTTAGTGAGCACAGAACACATATCTAATCTTTTGTCAATCTATCTGTGTACAGCCACTTGTAGCGATGCAGATAGTAGAGCAATAGATGCTGCAAAACAACTCGTCTCGAGTGTGCAAACCACTCATAATGGTGCCGTCTTAAAGTCCTTGCTCTGTTTCCTGGCAAGGCTTGATAGATATTCGCCCCGTCTAACAGCAATGCAGTTGGCTCAAGCAATAGGTCCTGTGCTTTTGAGGCCCGAGCTTTCCAACATCTGCAGTAGTGCAGATGACCTGACAAGATCCTCCATCCATGCTACACAATTGCTCATTGAGAACTATGAACATTTGTATTGTGAAAAGTTGACAGGAAGGAGACAGTTGATGCTCAAAGATATGTTGAAGGTGTTAGATAAGGAGCTAAAGGCTATGTCCGAGGCATCATCCCCTGCCAGTAGCCAAAGTTCACAGAGACGGGCAACTCCGCAAAGGATGGTGAACATAATCACGACCTTGCCAAAAGATAATAGTTGGCTCCTAGCAAAGAAACCACAGAAAATGAGTAATCTTGGAAATAAATCTGAGTGGAGAGCTACGGGGGCTCTGTGGCGGCCATTCCACTCCCCAAGGACACACGAGCAGCACCGTTCACAAGCACCGGCCACTCCCAGCACGAGTACCACTACAACCACAGGAAGTGGTACGTTGGCATATAGCAAACACTACTCAGGAGAGACAACTTCTTCCCTTCAAAAAAAGATCGAGCATCAAGGACTGGTCTCCATGAGCCAATCTTTATCTCTGCCTCCCACCCTCCTCAGGCAAATAGAATTGAGAGCTGCTATCAAGGATGAACAGCCGGAAGATCCATATAGGTCCCCATGGCGGCCACCCGGTCGAAACGAAAGAGTGACGAAATTGATGAAAGATGGAGATGTCAAATGGACACCTGCAATTGCACCAGATGCTGTCCATACCGTAATGTATGCACCTCCAACCCGCCATGCCAAGAAAGTCATGCAAGATAGCATGGGAGAAGAGGTGGTCGGTGATTGGGTTCCTCCAATGTTGGAGGCAGACCTTTCTTTGCCTTCTGTTGTAAGTGGCGAGATGTCTGCTGCCAGTCTACCCTTGCTCGAAGACTTGCCAATGCTTTATTATGGAGACGAGACGCCCCTGCTAGAGGCAGCCTCTCGTCTCCATCCTTTGGGTAGTCAACATCTGCATGCTAATTTAGGACAATATGCTGTATCTTTACAACAGCAGCAGCCGCAGCAGCAACACGATCAGCCCCCAGTCAGTCGCCAAATTTCACCACAGACAGAAACAGTCCTGAAAGCTCTATCCCATGCATTTGGAGGTGATACTGGAGCTGGGACAACATCCTTAGAAGATTTGGAAAACCTTATTGCGAGCATTCCTATTGAGAAATTCAAGGAAGGATTAGCTGCTGTCATCAAAGGAGGAATAGATCCGATTGTACTGTTCAAGCATGGTAATGGGGAACCATACAGCTGCTCATCTGACAGTTCAATTTTGCCAATGCAATCAGATGCTAGCAAAAACAAAGACGTATTACCCAGCTTGCGAATTGGCACTATTAGTAAAGCAGAAGCACCGCCCCAAGCTCCACCATTGCCTGGAAGCAAGGCCACGCCACCACCATCACCACCTCCTCTGCCAGGAGCAAAAGCAGCAGCACCCCCACCACCACCATTGCCTGGAAGCAAGGCCATGCCACCACCACCACCACCTCCTCCTCTGCCAGGAGCAAAAGCAGCACCACCCCAAGCTCCACCATTGCCTGGA
>JAAMXV010000668.1:141442-178133 GCA_019693495.1 Axilococcus clingmanii
TCTGCCAGGAGCAAAAGCAGCACCACCCCAAGCTCCACCATTGCCTGGAAGCAAGGCCACGCCACCGCCACCACCTCCTCTGCCAGGAGCAAAAGCAGCAGCACCACCACCACCACCATTGCCTGGAAGCAAGGCCACGCCACCACCACCCCCTCCTCTACCAGGAGCAAAAGCAGCACCACCACCACCACCACTACTTCCACCTGGAGGTCTCTTAAGAAAATCCATTGCAGCTGAAAACACTGTCCATCCCAACATACCAATCCTTCGATCCCCTAATAAGCAAAGGGTTTTGAATCTGCAAGGGAGAGGACCCTCAAAGGGGGCCGCTACTCAGCGAAGGAAATTGAAACAGCTCCATTGGGACAAACTGAAGGCTGCTGGGGATGGCACAGTGTGGGATGCTGCATCAAAGGTACAACATTTGTCTCTTGACACAGATCAGCTTGAGGCTCTCTTCCAATTGTTAGAAAGCAAGGCTTTACAAAAGAGTATGAAGGGAGTCGAAGAAGTAAGGTTGATAGAGCATCGACGGGCACATAATTTAAGTATTGAGTTGAGTGGAATTCGCAAACCATTCCAGGAAATTCGTGCTGCATTGATTGTATTGGATGACAGCTGTCTGACAGTGGAACAACTGCTGAGTCTCTCTCGAGCAGTGCCAGATGAGTCAGAGCGCAAGGAATTGGAGCTTTATTTGTGTGGAGAGCATCCAAGATACAGGGAAATGACAGATGTCACATGCCTGGGTACAGTAGAAAGATATTTTGTTGAAATTAAAGATATTCCTAGACTAGGTGAACGCATTTCATGCTTGGCTTTCACTCGCACGTTTGAGAGTACATATGAAAAGTGTGAGAGTCAGCTCGGAACACTGGTCCATGCTTGCCATCAACTGAAAATGAGCAATGCGCTACTGAAGGTGCTTCAAGCTGTTCTGGAGCTTGGAAATCACCTGAATGCTGGCACACATAGGGGTGGAGCCGTCGGATTCAAGCTAGATACCTTATTGAAGTTAGCTGATGTCAAGGGCACTGACAGGAAGACCTCCCTTCTCCATTTTGTGCTGCAGCAGCTCCTTGCAATCGATCCAGATATTTCAAATCTTTTGCACCATCTTTCAGAGGTGAGCTCAGCCTCTAGGATACAATTGAGTGCAGTAAGAGGCCAAGTAGGGGAACTAAGACTTGGCCTCAGGAATATACATAATGAAGTGTCTGCTGCTGCAAAGACGAGGAATGTGGAGGGATCGGGGAGCGGGAGGTTTATAGAGAGGATGACACCCTTCTATGAAGGAGCAGTAGAGCAGTTTAATGCGTTGGAGGAGAAGGAAAAGGATGTCTATAGACAGATGGAGGAACTATCAAAGTACTTTGGTGAGGAGTACTCCGCACAGGATCCTTTAAGAGTAATGAAGACTCTCTCTGATTTTTTACAGCTGTTTGACAGGGCCCTTGGCATGCTCAAATCAGAGCAAGAGAAAAAGGCCACAGCAGTGAAGAAGGATCCACCGATGAGGAGAAGCTCAAACGTGGTGAAAACAACGGTGGATAAAGAGAGTGAGAATCTGAAAGCCTTGAGAACACCTCAAGCAGCTTCAAGTAGTGATTTGTCCATTGCAAGCACCGCCGAAGGGAGTGAAGTGTTTTGTACCCCGGAGACGGTCGGGAGCAAACTGGGCCAGGTGTAGCACCATTTGATTTCAGTTTTTCTTAAATTAACATTTTTATCACTGAAAAACGCATGTATACATCAATTGGACGCACATTTCCTCCCATAGGCCAGAGGCCATCGCCACAAATCAGTGCCGCAAGAGCAGCTATCGATGCTCCTTCAACGGCAGCCCCAGAGCTTCCTGTTGTGACCGGTAGCCCTAAGGTGGTGGTTTTGGGTGGTACAGGTCGTGTGGGTGCCTCGACAGCTGCCGCACTCCTGCGTGCAGTCCCATCTGCTTCTGTGAGCCTCAGTGGCCGCACGAGAGAGGCTTTCTCAGCTGCACAGTCATCAATACCAGAGCTAGAGAACACGTATTACACCAAATGTGATGTGGATGATCCATTGTCTATAGCTTCAGCCATTCGTGGTGCAGATCTTGTCATACACTGTGCAGGACCCTTTCAGAGACGGGAAGACTGCAATGTGTTAGACGCATCCATAGTTGGGGGTGTCCCCTATCTCGATGTGTGCGATGCTACAGAGTATGCGCTGAGAGCAAAAACATATCATGAAAAGGCCATGAATGCTGGCGTTCCTTGTATCACCACAGCAGGAATTTACCCAGGTGTGAGCAATGTGATGGCTGCCCATATGGTGGCTATCAACAGAGGCGACTATTCTGACGACAGTTTTACGACATATAGAGATCAAGATCAAGTTGAAGAAGTCACCGGTGTGCATCCTAAGCGTATTTTATACTCATATTTTACTGCGGGAAGTGGTGGGGCTGGGCCTACAATACTAGAGACCAGTCTACTGCTTGCAGGAGAAGACTGTAAGGTGTACCGAAATGGTCAGAAGATGACCACACGATCCGTGAGCAATGGACGTATCGTAGACTTTGGTCCTGGTGTTGGTCGTCGCTCTGTGTATTTGTATCCATTGCCAGAAGTTGAGACAGGTCATAGGGTAATGGAAGTGCCTAGTATTAGCGCCCGCTTCGGAACAGATCCAGCCATCTGGAATTGGGCAATGATTGCGATGGCACGACTCGTCCCCAAAAGAGTTCTGTCGAGTAGGCAAGGCGCCAAGGCATTGGGTGCCCTTGCAGGACCATTAGTGAAAGCAGTCGATGGATTTGTTGGAGAGAAAGTGGCCATGTTGGTAGAAGTAGAATTGGAAAATGGGAAAGTCGCTGCTGGTTTGTATGTTCATAGAAGGTTGTCGGTGAGTGTGGGAGTGGCCACGTCAGCATTTGCAAGTTGCATGTTGGCAGGGCAGACAGAGGCAGGAGTATGGTGGCCTGAAGAAAAGGGCGCATTGAGTAATAGAAGATCTTTATTATATGCTGCCAGTGAAGGTGCTACCAAGTTTGTTTTGAACAAGCCCTTGTGGGCTCTAGAGTCGGAACCTATTCAACTGGGACTTGGGTTCTACGTTTAAAACAATTGTTGCATCTGTAAATTTACATTTCAGTAGATAATCTGTGAACATCAGCGTAGTTAAAGCTAGGAATAAATAGACATCATGGTAAAACTCGTGAGATTTTTGATGAAACTATCAAATGAGAAAGTTCAGATAGAATTAAAAAATGGAACCGTAGTACATGGAACAGTGGTTGGTACGTGAGAAATAACTTATCAGACTGACAACCGTTCAGAGCCCTCACCGTCTCCTCGTGGTCTATGGCCCTGCAGGTGTTGATGTAGCCATGAATACACACCTGAAAACTGTTAAGATGGTACCTAAAGGAAAGAATCCGGTCAAAGTCGACCAGATGTCAATTAGAGGGAACAATATTCGTTATTACATATTGCCAGACTCGCTCAACCTTGACACTTTGCTGGTGGATTTGGATGCACCAAAGACACGTCCAAAGGGAAAGGCAGCATCCAAGGGTAGAGGTAGAGGAAGAGGCACTAGGGGTCGTGGCAGGCGATGATGAGTGTTTTCATAATTGTAAAGACATTAGAACTGAGCATCCTGGATTGATATAATGTCCAATTTTCAAAGTCCTCACAGTCCTTGTGGAATGGCCTACTTGGTATGCTTGCATCAAAGATATAAAAGAGAAAATTGACTAATACTCTCATTTATCTTTCCATACTTTTCCTCACTACAAAGGTATCAGTATATAAAGGGCCTGCCGGGTGCATGCAACAATAATCCACAGTTTTTCTAGAAATGGGCAAGGCAAAGAAAACTCGAAAATTCGCCGAAGTGAAACGGATGTTAAATCCAAAGGACTTGAAACCGTGCGTGTGTGATGGTACCTAGTCTAATACCTGCCAACTAATCTTGAGCCACCCACCGCTTGCAGACCCCCTGCTGTTCCTGCCAGTAAGGAAGATGCAGTTCGCCAAGTGTGAGTGATATAATTCTCTCTTTTTCGAGTCTCAATAATCTAAGCTTACAGATTTTCATCTGACTTTTTGCAGAGATAAAACCCCAGCAGCTCTGTTTTTTAGATATAACACCCAGCTAGGACCGCCATACAATGTTCTGATAGACACTAATTTTATCAATTTCTCCATCAGAAACAAGATTGACCTTGTTGAGGGCATGATGGACTGTTTGTATGCAGAGTGCACTCCATGTATAACAGACTGTGTCATGGCAGAACTCGAAAAACTGGGTCAAAAGTATAGGGTAGCGCTGAAAATTGCAAAGGACCCCAGATTTGAAAGGCTGCCCTGCACGCATAAGGGCACATATGCAGATGATTGCATATGTGAAAGAATCAAGCAGCATAGATGTTATATAGTTGCCACATGTGATAGAGACTTGAGGAGGAGAATAAGGAAAGTGCCTGGAGTTCCTATAATGTATATTCAAAGTCACAAATATACAATTGAACGCCTACCTGAAGCGACATTGGGTGGTGCACCTAGAAACTGAGTAATACAGATAGATATACTCCTTCTCTTACAAAGCACCTCTCACACGATGAATACATGCAGCTGCTCCAGCCGCCGCTGCTAATGCACCGTACAGACCTACGGCAACCCACAGATTATGCACTGCTAAATCCCTCTGTACCTCTAAGGGTTCCACTGGCTGCGTTGGGTCTGTAGGCTTGGTTACAAACCATTCTCCCGCATATGGGTAGTCATTACTAATGAGAATGGCTAGTAAAGAGAGGAATAGCACTCCGAATATGCTCAACCCCAAGAAGAAAAGCGACCCTGTATAAAGAAAAGGTCAGTGCTGGTTTTATAGTGGAGTAATGATGCAAGATTTCACACACCCAGAGGACCGAAGATACTTGTCAACATGGTTCGCTACTTCTGCTGTATCCGCCTTTGAGACTGTTCTCGTCACTGATAATGTCGAGATCAATTCGTTCAAGAGGAACCCCAGGGCGGTATTAGCTGTTTCGTCACTTCTAGTACTTATATTCTGCAATTGAAAGGTACTTAATAAACAAAAAATACGCGAAGATAACCGCTATTTGTTGAAGACAGATGTGTTATACCATGTAACTAAAATGGAGGCAGTTGTGAGCTAAGTCGATGTATTTTTTCATTTCACTCCTGCTTCAGCTTTTAATTATTTGAATACTTCCCATTTAAGGGAAGTGGGGCTTTCCAAGTGTAGAAAGCAGATTAATTTGAATTCAAAAGGGTCGACACCCTTTGAATTTGCACCTACTTAAACCATAAACTCAATAGAATATGAGTCCAAATACTTTCAACTGTGCTGCAGCTTCCAATGGCAGGCTAAGGAGGGCATGCATGTTCCAGGTTGTTGGCAGACATGCTAATCACAAGAACTTTACTGCGCAGACTAGGTCTAAAAATGTCGTAATCCGATCATCGTATCTCTCAGGATCGAAATGGCATGCCACCGGACAACCTATTGCCACCGGCGCCCCGCTCGCCAGCTCGCGCTCCAGGTAGGCTACTGTCGTTCATCCATTGCTTTCAGATATACGTATTGTAAAAACGCTCCTCCATGTTGCAGTGTATCTTCACGCACGCCCACTCGAATGTGTGGTATAATTGGCGTCTGCAAAGGGAATGGTGATGCCAATATTGAAATCTATGAAGGTCTACTCATGCTCCAGCACAGAGGGCAGGACTCTGCCGGAATGGTCACAACTAATTGGTCCAAATTCTTCGAATACAAAGCAAATGGGCTTGTCAAGGATGTGTTCTCTTCTCAGAATGTGGTGGATCGTCTGCCTGGCTCAGTTGGAATTGGTCATGTGCGGTACCCCACTGCTGGCAGTTCGTCAGCTACTGAAGCACAGCCATTTTTTGTGAACTCCCCCCTTGGAATATATTTGATTCACAACGGCAATTTGACCAACACTGATGAATTAAGAGGACTTTTAAATTCCTCTACCTCATTTTTTAACAGACACATGAAGACCGACTCTGACTCTGAGGTCTTGCTCAACGTCTTGGCTGACGAAATACACAGAGCACATCAACGCTGTCTGGCCACTCCTGGCTGCAGACCTAATGAGAAGAAGATGAACATGGTGTTAGAGGCTGGAGAAAGCGTCATGAAGCTTTTAAGAGGGGCATACTCTTGCATTTGTCTAGTCAAAGGCGTTGGACTTGTTGCTTTTAGGGACCCCCATGGTATTCGTCCCCTCGTCTTGGGCAAACGCTCTGGCCCCAAGGGTGAAGAGGAATGGTGTGTTGCTTCAGAGGACTGTGCCTTTGGCCCAATTGGATTTGAAAGAGTAAGGGATGTACGCCCGGGGGAGATGCTCGTTATCACAGAAGCCGGGAAGTTAGTGAGTCATCAGTGTGTCGAGCCGGAGACCCTGGCTCCCTGCATTTTCGAATACATCTACCTTGCGCGCCCTGATTCTGTATTGAATAAAATATCCGTTTACAATTTTCAACTAGGGTTGGGAACACGGTTAGCAAAGCGTATCAAGGATATAGGCTGGGACATTGACTTGGTGTGCCCTGTCCCTGATGGAAGTCGCCCTGCGGCCATTCAAATCAGTGCTGAGCTTGGACTTCCTTATAGAGAGGGGTTGGTCAAGAACAGATATGTGGGTCGCACTTTCATAATGCCAGATCAAAGAATGCGTGAAATTTCAGTTCGCAGGAAATTGAATGCCATGTCAGCAGTATTTGAGGGGAAATCGGTTCTCCTGATTGACGACTCCATTGTTCGAGGCACCACGATGAGTCAAATTGTCGACATGGTGAGAAGAGCTGGAGCCAAAAAGGTCTACTTGGCTTCCGCATCACCCCCAGTTCGTTACCCTAATGTCTATGGAGTAGATATGCCTACTAGGCAGGAGTTTGTTGCTCATAATTTGACTGAGGATGAAATTTGCAACGTACTAGGAGCTGATGGGCTGGTGTACCAATCTGTTGAAGATTTGGTGCAAGTAGGAAAGGCATTGAATCCTAGCATCGAACAATTTGATGATTCCTGCTTTACAGGGCAATATATCTCAGGTGATATAGATGAATCATACTTGAAAACTTTGGAAAAGAGTGGCAGAGGAAAGAGCAGAACGAGAGCCGGCAAGGCAGCAACAACTCTCGTTGGGGCTGCTATAGATTTTAAGAAAAAGGGCGAGCCAGCCACGGCTGCTGGCTGCTAATTGTATATAATTGTTGGTATATTTCTTTTTCTCGACCTTTAATAGAGGCCTTCCTGGACCTCCTGAGTGTCGAGCTGTAGAGCGTCCACCCACATTGTTTGAGGCATCCACCACGAAGCTGGGGGCTCCACATCCGAGCGCTGACGCGTTCGCCCTAGATATTCGCATACGATAACCGGTCGCGGTACAGTTCCATTCATACATGAAATATATGTGTGGGTTGGTCATTTCTTCAATGTTTTAGGAATGGTGGTTTACGAGCCACACTGTCGCTGACTTCCAACTGCTCATCAGGGCTTTGACCCTTAAAGGCAAGGCTCCCTTTCTCCCTGATATCAACATCATTATGTATTCCTAAGCAGGTGAAAGGCCTTTTTGAGGCGCGCATCCACGTTTTCAAGACAAAACCTTGGGTTTCAAATTGCCAGCACCAGATCCGCTCGTCTATGCCAGCCACAGGCGTCACTACAGCGCGTAAACATCTTCTGAAAACCACAGGAGTCCATTCCGGGCCCGGATTAGCTTTCAGTCACCAATTTGTCTTTCACAAAATCCTCGCTTGCCACCACTCAAAGTCTGCCGTCAGGTGCAGCTCATCAGAATCTTTATCCACGAAGTAGTCCAAGCTATATCGCACTAAGCTATCAGTCTGAAAGGTCGCCAGGACACGCAATCTAGTCTCAATCTAGTAGACAGCCTCGCACAGTATTCTCACTTGCATGTGTGCAGAAAAATGCCACAGGCGTGATAAGTTCAAGTAGCCAGTGTTATGGTGTTTTATAAGAGGACGGCAACGATGCTGGTCCAGTGGCAAGTTTTTATTATGAACATGTGGTATGTTTTGGTGCATAAAAATATTATATGGAAGGTTGAGTTCCTGAAGCCGAGCGGAATGCAAGAGGGTGGTTTATGATAGCCTTTTGATGGCTTATCTTATATGACTATGCATGTATGGCCTTGCTTTCACAACTACTGTGTTTATATACTGAATTAAAACTGGGGGTTTGGTAGTAGTATGCTGGCGAAGCTCTTCAATTACAAGTTTAAAGAAGTCCACAGATTTGTGGCTACTTGTGCTGGTCTGGGAAACTTTTGTTCATAATACTGTATTGGATAAGCTCGAGTAGCAGTGTTCCAAAGTGAGTGTATTAACATTTCGAACTTTATAGTCTTGCAGCAGAACAGAAACCTGCTTAGAGCAAGGAGTGTTTCTTGCACTGGTGTTGATCAACACCCCAATAAATTATGTTTGGAAATGCGTCTATTATATGTGCCCTCTCCTCAGTTGCCTGTCAAATTCCTCTGCCGTCAAGGCTCCGGGTAGATTTCTATTGTTTGGGTTGAACCAGCTGTAGGCTGATAGCGTTCCTTCCTTCCTCTTCCCCAGGTTGAGTAGAATTAATGCTAATATTGAAATGATGACAAAAGGTGGACCAAGCTCAAATGCGGCAGCCACTTTTGACGCCAGAATCCAAGTCAACAGGCTTACATAAAAGGTCAGGCCAGGTGCAAAGGCCACCACTAACACAAGATCAGGAATTTTGAGCTTATACTTTAGGTAGTCTACAATCTTCTTCTTCCATGCTGGTGCATTTGCTGGCAGTCTATATCTAATGTCATCATCATCATCATCATAGTCTGATGCCGCAGCCTGCTTGATACATTGTCTTACTTCTTTGGACAGTGTCATAGGTGCGATCACAGCTAGTAATTGATCTTCCTCATTGATCCTTCTTACTGAAGTATCTGAATCTATGATATGCCCATTGTGTATCAATTTCAGTCTGTCTGTAGGAAGCTGTAAACAGCTCGAAATTTTTTGGTTCAGACGGTGCAGCTGCATGAATGCAGACAGAACGCGCAGTCAACATAGGGTTGTGTGGAACCCATAACATGTTTGAGAGAACTTACTGTGTAAGGTGCAAATATCTCTACAAGATGTGGCTCTCCAGACGAAAGAGGTAACTTAACAAATACTGTTTTCTTTTCTGATCGCATTTTCCGATTCTCTTACTGTACTTTTTCAACAGATCCCAAATTTTATGAGGGAAGATATTAACTTATACGAATAGCTTTTATTTGCTCCAGAACATATTATTTTCAGTACTTTATTCAATGTCCTCTCCTGACATTGTACAATTCGCTTGAGAGACTAGAGAGTACACTCTTATTATGATTCGCCAAAGGTCTCTTATGTGCTGGTGCCCAACCAAGCAAATGTCAAAGAGTCCTAGGGCGCCAACAGTCCAAAAGTTTTATCTAGTTGCAACATCTTGCAGAGCACGTCGGAGATCCTCAGCATGTATGACTGCAGATCTTTTCCTCTCTTCAGCAGTAACTACCCTACCAATCGGCAAGGTATACCTCTCCGCTTCATATCTTACTGCACTGCCATCCAAAGCTCTGCAGACCCTCACTAAATGCTTTTCATAATTAGAGACTTCTATTTCATATTCTGTGAGGGGAAAATTAGTTTTTGCTGATCTTCCTTTCTCCAAAATCAACGCCCTGTCGTATTGTTTTGCTGCCTCCGCTTCGGTTTCAAAGACCCCAAAGGATACATTCTTTCTTCCTTTGAAGGATCCAATTCGAGCCTCCCACCTTCCATTTTGACCACTGACCCCTCTATACTTAGAGCGCCCACGAGCAAAAGCAGAGGATCTCCTGCGAACATACGCAACAATTTCTTCCTTGCTCAGTCCTGCCAGCTCTCTGAGTGGAGCCTGGTAGTCTTCTGGGCTGAAATTTATAGTGGCTGCAGATCCTTTACATGCAAGTGCTGCTAGGTCGTAGGCCTTTGCAGCAGCTAATGCAGTGTCGAACCCGCCGAGATACAGTTGTTTCCCTTCTAGCCATAGTGATGCTTCCCACCTATGTGTCAGTCTGTGTCTGCTCACCCCCTTGTAAAGGTGTGTGTCTGGTTGAGGATGTGTTGCACCTCTTTGCGAAGACACAGCAGCATCAAAGCTACTTACTTCATGGGATGGGTACTGGTGGTGGTGGTGGTGGTGTTCCCTGGCTCTTTGCAGCCTTGTCAAAGCTGCTGTACTTCTTGGGCTTCTGTCCTTTGTCCAATCTTCTTCTTCATCTTCGCTCCAGAGCAATTTTCTCTTGGACCCCCTTTGGGGTTTCTTTAATGAATGGCTTGGCCGCCATTCTTCATCATGAGTTGACTTTTCAGGAGTGCCCTGGTGTGCTATTACTTTCGACGAATTGAGTTTTGTAGGCACTGGTGTATTGATATTTTGGTTAAAGGGTGCCACTGACATGTCAGATGTGAGGAGATGCAGACTTAGGTCAGCATCTGAGGGGAGGTCACCAAATGCAAGGAATGGGTCACCGTCTTCCGAGGTCAAAATGTCCCTTTCTGTAAGCTTGCAAAGTTGATGGGAGGGCAACGTAGTTGCATGCATAATCAAAGGTAGGATAGGAACAAGGGTCTGAGGTTGTTGGTGTGTTGATAGGCGCTGATCAAGATTGGTGGTGGGGCCGAGGGATCTCAGAGCTGCTGTTGAATTGTTCTGTATTAGTTTTGGTCTGGAAGGGGCAATCAATGGTGCAATAAATGCACTAGATGATTGTGGTCTTGCTTTAATAGTATTGCAAGAGTCGGATGGTGTAGTTATACCTATCCACCCATCAAGAAGGTTGTTGAGAGCATCTTCTGTGGCTGCAGCAGAAAAGTATGGGAACCGACTGGTCGGTTGGCAGCACACCTACTTCTCGACTCAACACAGAAACCTACCTGACAGGGTGTTTGATCTGTTAGTAGGAGTAATAGGTACCATTTTGGGTAAGCTACAAGCAAGTGTACGGGAGTGGCGAGTTCGTGAACAAAATTGTGTGTGTGTAATTAATGGCCAATTGTGCTGCCAAGGTTACCAAGGGTTTTTCTCGAAGATTGCGTCATCTACCCTATCTACAGAGTATGATACATTATGGAGCAGAATCACTTTATGGTCTGCAGTCATTATATATGTAGCCAATCAAATTCTACTTTCATTCGAAAATAGGTGCTGTGCAGCCTCAAAGCCTGTGGCGTGCCGACTGCCTCGAGCCTATGAACACGAGTTAAAGTGTATGACTGTGGTTTGCTTGAAATCGTTGATGTATGTAAGGCTCCCAACAAATTGTTCATAATTTGGCAAGTCAACCCAACCTCTGACTGACATTTCTCAGTTGCAAATTCAATTGTTCAAATTTCAGCTCTAAAGTTAACTTTCCGCACTATTCCGACAACTATACAAGAAGATGCCTAGACTCACCGCGTATTTGAGCAGCGAGAATATATCGTCAAAGATTGTTGACGATGTACATCACCTCAAAATACCAGAAACAAAAGAAAAAATTAGTTCCGATCAATTGGTAAGATATATGATTAACATTTGAGATGCTAGACCCTACCTTACCCTCGCACTCACAACCAGGACACAACCGACAAGCAATTTCAAACAGCTGCCACTCGCTTAGAGGATGCATACAGAAAACGTGTCAGAGAGCATGGGAAGAGGGTTTATAGATGGCCAGATGGTTCTTTACGAGAAGAAAAACCGAGCAGAAACCCTTTTGCAGCTTCAAATAGACAGAAATGGGCACCTATAGTACAGCATTGTCGGATGAATGGAGGGGACAGATCATATGAGACCTCACAGAAATCGTATCGGTATGCCCTAGGAACAGCATTTGGGACATATAAAGCATATATTGCAAGAGCATCTTTAGTCCCAGAATTTAATGAGGATGGTTCACTACCAGGATATGATCCTAACAAGCTGTCGCCACTAGATGATCCATTGCATTGCTTCCATACATACTACAAAGCTGGAGCAGCGGCTGTCTTTGCACACTCGAGAGGGCGATTATTATAGTTGTAAGTTTTGCAAGATACGTGTATCATCAGTTCTCTAAGTATCTACACACTGTGTCTCAACACAGCAAAGACATGTTGTATTGTAGACACATTACCTGTTCATATGCTGGCTTTGTACATCTCCAATGGTTATTTCTGCTCATCCATCACAGCTTCTTGAACTCTTCTTGTTGAAAACTCAGGTTTTGTCATTTGATCTATCATCAGCTGTTGGAAACCGGCAGTATGAGTCAATCCGACCTATATGGTCTGCCCATATGAAAAACTTGCACCGATTGTGAGCACACTTGAAAAACTGTCGCCCCGCATTTTCTGCAGTCTTTGCTGTCAAGAGAGCTGCTGCACTGCTGCAGGAACACAATGGCTTGAAGTCTGCTGAATCTGATGGTGATGCTGGCTTGGTTGTGGCTGGCATCCATTTCACAAGGTCTGTGCTCAAAGTGTGATAAGGTGTCAGCTCATTACCAAAGGTATTACCTCTAGTTGTAAGGCAATTAGTACTACAATGCTTTGAAATTAGCTGATTTCCATCGAAGCAGAAAATATCGTCTTCAAGATCATCACATTCCCAGTCTTCCATTGTTTTTCCTTATGACTGGTGCATCTAGAAGTTCATTAACTCAAAATATTACAATTCGTTGTTAAAGATAGTCTTCAGAGGTTCCCGAAAGATCATTCTACTACAACAATTTCATAGTCATGAAGCACTGCCTTTCATTCGTGTGCGCTGCTGAGTTTTTTGGTGCACTCAAAGAGTGTTGAACTCATACATGTGAATGTCTGCTTGCTATGCCATACTGCATAGTAGTAGGGATATCTATTCCAGGAGCATTAGTAAGATTTTAAAATGTTTGTAAAATCAAAAGATATGATGTTTTCATCTAGTAGTAGTAGTAGTAGTAGTAGTAATGAAGTCTCTCTATGTAAATGTACAGGGGTATCTATGGCTCTCTTCTCGACCCCAGAATAAGGAAGTAGTACCAAGAGGTAAAGAGCAACACAAAGCACAACTTCAGTAGGAAGAATAGAAATATTGCTGTGCTACTAAAGGCAACAGACAATCTGTGGGAAAGAAAATAGACTCGCTCATATCAACAGCATGGCATCAAAATTTGCATTGAAATTCATTTCAAAGGCTTCCATTAGCGTCGCCTCCCTGCTTCACAATTTTTTGAACAGTGTAATTTGGCTTTCCACAAGGACCAGGTGCAATATTATATGTCACTGTCACAGTAGTCGGCTGCTGCTCTTCTGCCGCCACTTGAAAGGCCTCGACAGGTGGCGGAGGCAAATCAGCAAGATAATGATCCGAATCATCCAAACTATTCAATCTCTCATGGATCTTATGCATGCTTCCGGAATGGTGTGGAGCTGCTTCAACTGAAGGAAGATCTCTCTGATGAAGATGTGCTGTCACACGCTTTGGTACCAGATCGTTTTCTCCAGCAAACATGATTTGCCAAACGTAATTGTCTGAAGGATTGCTCATTTCACTAGGATCCATGGTGGTACTAATAGTAACTAATGGTGCTCCTCCAGAAGGTGCTGGAGGTGCTTTACCATGACTCCGCATGGATAGAACAGGATCAAATTGATCAAAATCAAATAATAAGCCATTAGGCTGATGGAAATCATTCCAGTCATCTGGCAGTGGTGGCGGAGATGGTATTCTGGGAGACAATTCCTCTTGGATTCCTGCGACAGTCTGTATTTGGAATGGATTGGGTCCCCAGTCAAAACCTGACGGCAATGGAGGAGTATGTAAGGGGTCTACACCCCCAGAACTAGCCGGCCGCAACATTGCCTCGGGCAGACTAGGCTGCATAAATGGTTCCGGAGGCTTTAATAGTAAGGCAAAGTCAACCATGCCATTTGGACGGGTGAAAACAAGCTCAGCATCATCACCAATCCCTGAAGCGCCAGAACCGACTTTTTCTTCATCGTGATTACTCGGTCTTGTGGTCTTGGTTGTGTTGCTTCTAGAATAGGTGGCCCCTCTTCGGCGGCATGATTCTTCCCATGCTCCGCTGCCATGTGATGATGGATCAGTTGTGGTTGTTTCAAAGAAAGTATCTGGTAAGTCATCATCCTCAGTAGTTTCATTCGTCTGCCTTCTACGTTTGGCAGCTTGGCGAGGGGCTGTCTTCCCTGCGGTGCAACCTACATGGTGTTTCCCTGGTTTGAGGTCTTTTCCACATTTCGGACAATACTGTAATTCTGTCCCATGGCCTCTTTCTCTACCAGAACCTCGAACGTCGGGAGGGGCTCTAAAGTGGACTTTCAGTCTCCACAACTCTGCAAAACTTCGATTACAGCCCTGCAGCACGACGCAATTGTAAGTTCGAGAGTGACGATAAACCAGAAAACCCGTATTTTGTGTTTAAACCCCTATACGTACCGGATGAGGGCAATAGAACTGCAAATGATACGGGAAAAGGGGTACGTCAAAGTAATGTAATGCACAAGAATGTATTTTTCAGCTATTTTTCCAGATATCCTTACCCTGTCCCCGTCTGGACCTCTTATGATGCGTTCTGTCGCTAACTGAGCCATCTGGTCTCTCCTCTGCTGCAACATTTGCTCCACAAACGCTATCCCAGGGCTTATAAATTCTCAGCAGCCGCAAAAGCCGAAGCGAAAGTTACCCAAGCACGACCTACAATCACAGCAATGACAATGCACTTCTTCGAACAAATAAGGCGGTGTCGTAAACTCTAAAAATAGCAGCAAGAAATGCGAGTTATCATCAGCAAAAGCATGTGCTTGC
This sequence comes from Axilococcus clingmanii, assembly GCA_019693495.1. Taxonomy (NCBI): domain Eukaryota; kingdom Viridiplantae; phylum Chlorophyta; class Chlorophyceae; order Chlamydomonadales; family Chlorococcaceae; genus Axilococcus; species Axilococcus clingmanii. The sequence continues at coordinate 156,314 of JAAMXV010000668.1, forward strand.
GCAAGAAATAGTGCCTTTAAATGCAATTTTATTTATTAGAGAACTGGAGGCAATCGAAAACCAAGACGCATTTTGCTTACCGGGTCCAGGTCCGAGGGATTGAATGTATTTCGCCCAATGGCCCTGCAGCCCTGGCACTTTAAGGGACTGTGTGCCAAAACTAATTCCTAGAGATTTGCATGCATAAAGGTGATTTTATCCATTTAGATAAGCCTAGCCAAGTCAGAATATGGCGCTGAATACGCAATGATTGAATTTATGCACGTCTATTCCGGGGAGGTGGGCAGATTTTTAAAGACTTCACCCGGGCCTGCACAGCTTATAGATGTCGCCGAGTCGCTTTACCTGTGGTAGAAGAGGTTGATAGACGGTAATGTGACATGGTTAAGGAACTTCACTTCAGCGAGGTGATCCCGAATGTCACTGCTCAGGAGGTTTTCCGGTCTGTCTGGGGGACGGACTACTTCGTAAAAGAGTTTCATCTAGTTAAAGACAATGACCCATCAACTGTCGCCACAGACTGGGAAAATGGGAGAAGAACAGTGGCATTCACCACACCAGTGAACGCACCCAGTCTGGTCAAGAAAGTCATAGGCTTTGATGTTGTGCCTGTCATGGAGGAACAAATTGCAAGGATTACAGAGGAGACTATCACAATAGAGTCCATGCCCATCCCAGATATTCCAGGAGGCAGCAGATTCTCAACACTAGTCACAATTATCCTCAAAGACACCGGTGACGGATGTCGAATGGATGCCACCGTCGCCTGTTCTGCCACAGGATTAGGCTGGATGACCAGCACCATAGAGCCATTCTTGGGAGAAGCTGCATCCAAGGGAATGAGAGAATTCTTAGATTTCATGAAGGACTATTTGTTAGGAAACGGCATCACAGAAGTGCCTCTCTCTGGAGGGGAAGAAAGGGTGGCAGCAGAAGAAGAGAAGTATTATGATGCACAGGACATGGAGACTGTTGCAGCACTACCGCCTCCTGGCACTATGCTATTTGAAGACGCTCTGTTACACTATCTGAGGTTCATGTGTGCTAAACTCAATAGTATAGATCAGTCACTCAACAGGAACCAGGAGACTGGGTTCCTGCCCACTCTGCAGAACTCTGAGCAGCGACACCTCTTCCTATCTTTCTGCGTGGGCGCAACTGCAGGGATCGGCATTGGTATGATAATCAGTAAATACAGAAATTCATAGTGATTTGTACTATATACTAGTAAGTACTAGTGTACAGTTCTCTAGCCTTTGTCTTATGTTCTTCATTCCTTCCAACGCTCCAACTCTTTTGGCAATGGACTTCCAAAAAGGATTGCTTGTGCAACTACTCTGCCTAGAAAAGAGTGGTACAAGAGCCCACGAGCTCCCAACCCACAAACAATCCACCATCGATCATTGCTACCGGGAAGACTGCCAGCATATGGAATAGCACCTTGCTGTGTACGCTGGGGAAGGGCCCTCACGCCGGACCGGACTCCACTGATCTTCCAACAATCACTTTCTATGGGAGGCCATACTTTGGAGGCTTCACTTAATAGGTACTGTGCAGCCTCCTCACTCTCACCAGCATCAGTTTCTTCATCGTTTCTTGCATGGCGAAGGTGTTCCAATGCTTGCTCTGATGTCAATCCAGACTTTTTTGTAGCCCCAACCACAAGTCGACTGTCGCCATGAGCAGCAATGTATGTTGGTCCTAGTATACTGGGCGCCCTCAGTGGATAGCCCCTTGCCCCAGTGTTTCTTTTCAACTCTGTAGTATAACCCTGACACAAATCTACCATTTTCAAAAGGCTCCTCGTCTCTGGTAGTACTCCTATGGCAGCACCGGTGGCCACAATGACTGATGTGTAGTCATCAGATATGTCTGCCAGCCTCGGCACCACTACATTTGTATGCAAGGTAGCTGAGCCGCCTACTTGCTCAGCCTTGTTGGCACATGCCCTCCACAGTGCATGGAGGTAGCGTATGGGGTCTACAACTATTGCCTCCCTGACATACAGACCGCAGGGGAAAGGTGCTGCCATACCCCCAAGCAGCTCCTCCAAATCTGACACACACAGCTCTGGCGCGTTCTTCCTGAACTCTGTACACTGTCTGAAATCTTTGGCAGGACGAAGAATGCCATTGTACCATGCAATTGGATGTGACATTCCAGCTGTCTCCTTATCTGCAATGTGTACAAGTTTTGCAGCATCTTTGAAAGCTTCTTGACCTTTCCATAAATATCTAGCTCGTGGATTGTAAGGGTGTAGTAAACCAGCAGCTGCTCCACTACCTCCTGATCCGAGCTCATATGCTTCAAAAAGGTCTACATGGATAGCTCTTGGGGCAGAAGCTATGAGGTGCCAAGCTGTGGCAAGTCCTGCAACACCTCCACCGACTATGGCATACCTATCTTGTGCTGGCAGAGAAGCTGTGCAAAAGACTGAAGAGCTAGAACCACGTGGTTTGGTTGTTATAAGTTTTTGGAATAGAACATTCCGAGCAGTTGGCAACGGACATGTGGCCCAGTACATAATCTATCTGGGAGCAAAACCCAAGATAGCTGATCTCCTGCCGCGAAGACAGCCCGATCTGTGCATACATATAAAATTCATATACATAACTACTGTAGACTTCTATTCATGTCTTTGGAAGAGCGTCCGTGAGAGTTGGGCTAGAATTCCTTCAAATGAGGAAAGTGGCGCCAAAAACATTCGGGGATGACCACAAAGTTTGCAAGTTCTTACAAAGGTAGAGGATGCCCCACGCCTCATTTGCAGGTATCATAGCAATATCAGGATAACAATTAACTGTAATTTCATTTCATTTTTCTGCAAGAGACTTGTAATTCGGCAGAGATCTCTTTGTAGTGAAACCATACATTTACATAATTCTTCAAAGCATTGATGAAATGACAACTGTGAGTGTGTCATTCAACTCATTAAAGGCTCAATGTCCTCAGAACAGAAGGAGGAGCTCTGCTCAGCGAGGTTACAAGTTGCCCAAGCTCAGAGTCGTCTCAGAAGGCTCCACTACTGCCAAAATAGTTGAGGAGAAGAGGCAACTTGGAAAATCGGCACTTACAGTATCTACAGTGGGCATAGGGGCTTGGAGCTGGGGAGACAGAAGCGGATATTGGGGCTATAATAAAGGCTACGGTAAGACAGATAACTTGACTGCATATGAAGCAACCTTGAAGAATGGCATCGATTTCATCGACACTGCTGAAGTCTATGGATTTGGGCTGAGTGAGGAGTTTCTTAGGGACTTCATGCGCCAGACTGACACTCAAAGCTCTGTGAAAATTGCCACCAAGTTTGCTCCTCTCCCTTGGAGACAGACTCCAGATTCTTTGGTGGGTGCCTGTAAGGCAAGTTTGAACCGTCTTGGGTTGGAGAAAATGGCTCTATATATCCAACACTGGCCTGGATTCTTCTTTAATGCATTTGCTAACGATGCGTATTTAGAGGGACTTGCCCGAGTAGCAGAATTGGACCTTGCAACAGCAGTTGGAGTAAGCAATTTCAATGTTGACCGTGTCCGCAAGGCAGCTACAAAGCTCGAGTCTAGAGGCACGTGTTTAAGCAGCAATCAAGTTCAATATTCCCTTTTGTACAGAGCTCCGGAAACAAATGGGGTCCTTGAAGCATGCAAAGAGACTGGGACGACCCTTGTAGCCTATTCTCCTCTTGCTCAAGGCCTACTCACTGGCAAGTACGATGGAGTGAACACCGTTCCAACCGGACCAAGGGCTTCCTTGTTCAAAGAAGGTAGATATTCAGAGATTGTCAAACTTTTGGATCTTATGAAGGTTGTTGGTGCTGAACATGGCGGAAAGACCCCCACTCAAGTAGCTGTCAACTGGACGATGTGCAAGGGTGCCTTGCCCATCCCTGGTGGAAAGAATGAAAAGCAAGTAGAAGAGATCGCTGGAGCCTTAGGATGGAGACTCACAGATGGCGAGATGGCAGAATTAGATGCAGTGAGTGGAAAGATTCCATCCTCCACCGGGGCTCCATTTGAGAAGTGGTGATTCTTACTCACTCTGTCATACTCTGTAATATACCTACAACTGCTTGTGGTTGCTCTACATGTCCTGCATGTCCACAGTCTGGCAGGACCTCGACACGTGCACTTTTCATCCTATGCACTGCCTCTCGTGCTATCGCTACATATTTTTCATCTTTCTCTCCTACAATAAACACTACCGGTACGGATACTTCATGCAACAAAGGCCAAAGGTTCGGAGCTCTTCCTGGTGACATCCTGGAAAGTACCCTTGCCAGAGCCATTATGTTCTCCTTGCCCTCCATCAGCCTTCTCTTCTTCAACACCTCCAACGTCTGCAAATGAGTGGCAGTCTGTAACGATGACCACAAAGGACCTGAGTACCACTCGTCCAAAAACTGTTCATAACCGACTGTCTTCAACCTGGCTGCAAGAGCATCATCTGAGGCTGCTCTCTCCTCGCGCCCTGTCTGCAAGCCTGGAGTTCCTGACATCACCACCACTGAAGTGAACAACTCTGGATACTTGTGAGCCAGTACCAACGCTATTCTTGCTCCCATTGAATACCCAACCAACTTGCATTTCTTGAGACCGTACTCCTGAATGAACAGTCTGATGGCATCTACTATGGCAGGCACCGAGAAAGCGTCCTCCACTTTGTCCAAGTCCAAAGTCTGAGAGCATTCCCTGACATCAGTACTCCCATGCCCTGGCAGATCGATGGCAATGGACGTCTTATCATCCAGCATAGGCAACCAATCGTGACAGGACCCCATGAACCCATGAATATAGAGAGTCTCAATATCAGAGGTGCTCCTTGCTTTGGTTATAGAGTGGAATGTACAAACAGATAATGGTGACTTGTCAGAAGTGACACGGGAGTAGGAATGGGTGAGTGTCTCATCATTCTTTCCAGAACCTGCTCTGAGCACAAATTGGCTGGCAGATGGGTTCCAGGGCTCATACCACTCCAAAGTGCCAAGTCCGTGGACAGCTTCAGGATCCACACCAGCTGCGATATGTGCCAGCTGGTGCAAACCCCTGACTGACTCAAATGATGATGAGATGACCACCTGGACATTACTTGCAATAGTCCTGATAGTCTTTACGAGGTGTAGTGTCTCTTGTATACCTCCGATGACTGATGGTTTGATTACTGCTGTGCTGACACACTTTGGAAGAGACACAAGGTGTGCAGCACCTCTTCTCAAAGTTTCGTCCAGTGCAACACATGTATTGGTAGCAGCATGATAGGTTTTCAAGCTCTCAAACACGTCGTCTCCAGGAGCAGCGTAGAATGGCTCTTCAACATACTCCAACCCAGCCATCTTGGCTGCATTGGCAAATGTTATTGCCTGTTCTAAATTCCACCTGCGGTTGGTGTCAGCTCGCAATCGAACGCCCTCCCCTACAGCTTGTCGTATGGCACACATAAAGTCTGCAGCCACCCGGGGGTCTGCGGCGACTCCTGATGAATCCCTCTCACCCACCTTTACCTTAATGGCCTGATGTCCCTTCTTCACAAGCTCCAGTGCACACTCAACTGCTATCTCTTTCAACATCTCGCCATCCTTTATGCAGCTCAGCAAGCCTGCGCTTTGAATGACTTGGACACCGCTGGATACCATGTCTGCCAAGGAGATCCCTTTGAGCTCTGCCACAGCAGACAACACCACACAGTCAAGGGCATGCTGAACTGATGGATAGCAGCTAGATGCTCCGATTGATGTCAACCAAGCAAAGACATGTTGAGGACTACTAAGTGCATTGTAAGGTAGGACACAACCCTGCAGAATCCTATCAAGCCTCTTCAGTTCGACCAAGACCTCGTCGAGACTTTCTGAATGGAGTCCTGGAAGTGGAGCCGCCTCCCCATACCCATACCTCACCTCTCCACAGTCAAGTGCAACATGGACGATACTACGGCTCTTGCTGCCACCATCCGTCGTCAATGGCTTATGTAATTCATACTCTTCAGAGACGATATGTAAACCATGAACCTTCACAAAAGTCTGGGCATCCACATTATTCGCAAAGACATGTTCCGCAGCGCGTCGAGCCGCAGCTTGAATTTCTCTATGCCTCGAAACATTTTCATTCCTATCTGGAACTGACACCTCAATCACTGAATGTCTGTTGAGACCCCATGAACTTTTCAAGGCTGTTCTGAAATCTTCCTTGGTACATACTTGCATGTGGAGGATGCCATGCGCTCTGCACATACCTGCCAAGTCGACGCGCTGAGGTGTTGCCCATAGCGGTGTGAAAATGTCATCAGGAATCGAGTCAGCTATAGGCAGGAATGAAAAAATACCTCCCCCCCCGTTGTTTACCAGCACGACTGTCAAGGGCGGCTGACTCTCGCCCAAACGTAATAGGTTCAAGCCATTCACATCATGAAGGAACGAGACGTCCCCAATGATCAGTGTCACACCGCGTTCCAATCCATCTGCAAAGCCTGCAGCAGTTGATAGGACACCATCAATGCCACTTGCACCTCTATTAGCTGCCAAAGGCGCTCCAACAGGAAAATCCTTGACAACCCCCATGCTTGACTCTGCCAGCTTCCTTCTTGTACTATACATATCCATGTCTCTAATTGGCATGCTATTTCCTAAAAAGACTGCTTCTCCCGGATTAAGCTCTTCAGAAATTATGTTCGCTATGTGAGGCTCAGTCAAGCGATCTGATTCAGACAATGAGGTCGTGATGGAAATTGCAACAGCTGCATCCAGCTGATCTAGTAGCTTTACATACCTACAAATCTCTGCTTTGTTGGATGCGATTTGATGAGCTTTCCCGACGCTATGCTGTGCTTTGCGATGAAGCCTCTCCTTCAATGCTTGAGCCAAACTTTGCAGGGGCATTTCCACTCGGTGTGTGACCAAGGCGGATTGGTCATGTCTCTGGGGATGGGCATCAACAAATACCCACTGAGAGCCATTGAGAGCACAGAATTCGATGAATTGCAAGGTGCGTTTTGATGTGATATGGCCACCAATCTGCAATACAATGTCAGGTTGGAGTTCACGCCAGTACGCATCCTTATCCAACAGAAGCACATGATCAAAGGAGTGCAGAATGTGACGAGTATCACTCTCTTGAGCACCGACCTTGAGGGTAGACAACACATCTGGCACTACTGACCAACCAAGCGCTTCAGCAATCTGCAATGCAGCGACAGCGTCTGCTGGGGCCATCATCTCCCCGACGACCACCAAACCTTTACCTCCAGATAATAATACGGCTTCCAATGCTGGTGTTAGAGCTGCAAGGGCAGGACTGTATACTGTGCTATGCTGAGTGAAGGCAACGCCTGAGACACCCCAGTCTGCTAATCCTTGCAAAGAGGCTTCCTTACTCCAACCCTCAATCACCGGAGCAAGTGGTTCTCTGCATTGCCAATTCAAATGCACAGGACCCCTGTCTGCAATGGCCCTAGAGACACCAGTATCAATGAGTGAGAGCACTGTCCTTGCGGGCATGGTGTCAGTCGGTGCCCCCATGTCGTGCTCCCACCTTGTATATGATCCAAATATTCTCACTTGGTGTATTGTCTGATTGGCACCCGTGTTCCTCAACTCTGAGGGTCTATCAGCAGTCAGCAGAAACAACGGGACATTTGATTGGGATGACTCTATAACTGCAGGCAGTAAATTTGCCACCGCAGTCCCAGAGGTCGTCACTATTACTGAGGGACGTCCAGTTGCTCTGGCATGACCCACCGCCCAAAATGCCAATGACCTCTCATCGATACACGTTACAATTCTAGCTCTGGGATGCTGTGCTATGGCAGCTGTCAGAGGCGATGACCGGGAACCAGGAGCCACACAGAATGTGTTACATCCTAGTCTGCAGAGTTCTTCCACTGCAAGCTGTGCCCAAAGTAGATTGATGTTGGGCGCCTCAGGCAGGGGCAATGCAGGCCTCAGATGGCGTTCATACTGAGAGATCTTTAAGTTGAGCTCTGCCCACTCAGAAATGGTATCGGAACCAGGTACTATACCAACGCCTGCATACAATTCAACAGTCCTGTCATGCACCAGAGCAGACCTGATAGCCACCACAAACTCTGCGGCATTTCCACTCAGCCATCCAAAGGGTCCACTGTAGAGCCCCCGGTCGAATAGCTCGGTGGTATTCAAAAGCTCCATTGCTTCAGTGGGTGGTCTCCCACAAACCGCTGGTGTTGGGTGCAGAGCTGCCAAGAGTGCGGCATCACTCACATGTTCATCAGAAAGTGTTCCTGCTATCAATCCGTACAGATGCTGTACCCCGCCCTGCTTCAAGACAGACTTTGCCACTTCTATAGTGACATCATCGCACACAGTCTTCAGTGCGGTGGCTACCCAATCCCTCACTGCTGTGAACTCCAAGTGATCTTTCTTGGACCTCAGGAGATCTAACGCCAGCCAAAAATCACGCTCCACATCGCCACCTGGCCCACGTGCTCTGGTACCAGCTATCGCTTCAGAGGAGACGGCGGTGCCAGTTCGGGCATACAATCTCTCAGGCGTAGAGGCGATGAATGTTGTGCCTGAAGCAAGTTGTAAAGCAACTTGATATGCCCTTGGATCCTTCTCAGCCACACCCTCCAACAAAGCCAGCGGGTCTATCTTCTTTTGTAAGTTTACCACTGTCTTCCTTGCTAGAACTACCTTTGTCAACGCGGAAGCTGCATTGGGATGAACAACCATGTCCAGAGCTGCAGAGATGTCATTATCTAATGCGGCCAATAAATCATCTAATCCTTGCTGTCCATTCAGCAAGTATTCTTCCCTAGCTGCCTCGGGATGGACCTTGAGAAGGACAGAAGACTGGTCACTATGGTATCCATTGTCTGTCCCTTGTGAGAGGCTGCTGTGCACGCTTTGCATAGCAACAGACCATTTGCCTTCATCAGGACAATGCCTTCGGTCCACTTTTATAGGATTCAAGTGATGAGCGACATGTACTTGTGCACTTTGGAGCAGCTGTAAAGATTCCAAAGCACTATCAACTGCAGCTTGACAGCTGTTAGCAGCGGCCCTATCACCAGTATCCCATACCACAGTGCATGCAAGTATGGTACAGCCTGATGCCTCGTTTATTTCAACTCTAGGAATAAAAAAATAATAGCTTCCAAAAGCCTTCCATTCATCGGAAGGTGTTTCTTGTTCAGGGTCGAATCTCATGCTACCAAATACTCTCACCCTGTTGGAAGTATTGTTCATAAAGGATCTCATTTCCGATACTGTCGCTTCACTTAATCGCTGACCTGGATGGCCTTGCCATTCTAGTGCACAACCTATACCAGCTGTACTGCCTAAACCTGAGCTGGATGCATTTGCTGCACGACTACCATCCGTATCAGCGGAGGGTGACCGCCTAGGGGAGAAATAGACACGAGGGAAATTAATGGTGCTATTTTCAGAATCGGATTCACTTGATTGTCCTCTCAACCATCGCAATGCCCTAATGTTTGCTGGCAACGGAACTTCTAGCCTGATGAGTGCGCTAGCACTTGATCCCAGCTCTGAGATTGGAAGTGCTGCTACTTCTGCTTGGAGGTGTTTAAGGGCTGCCTCTAGTGAGGTCTCAATAGGTAGCGTCCTCACTTCAATCCTTACTGGTCTACTACTCAATGGTGGTTTTCCATTGCTGGACAGTAGTGTAGATGCTGCTGATTTGTCCTCAGATATTGACGTCTCAGCTGCTGCTGCAACAATATTCTTGGAAGGGAGCCGTCGCATTCCAAATAGAAGGTCCCGTCTGGAGTTTATTGGTGCACATCTTGTTCTCAAAGCAACGAAGTTTGACAGGAATATGCGCTGTGACATGTGCATGGCGTTTGAGCAGACGCCTTGAGGCCTGCTCCGTACTGAATACCTCTCGACATGGATGCCCATTGTGGCAACCATATCGTGAGAAAAAATATTGCCGGATTACGGATATTATACAATTCAATTCATTTCACATGTGATTTCTGATATGTAATTAAAGTAAAACCTCATTTAGTTCTAAATTGCAGAACAGATAGAATTCATGATCCACAAGCCAGCTTGGCCTCCAACCCTTTGCCGTCCAGCTTTGCAGACAGTTCCTCAGCATGGCGTGCAAATTTATAAAGCAGCTGCACAAAAATTAAAACCCCCATAATATGATGTCGCAGTGTGTTTGAAAACAGTGATAAGAGGTTATTTCACTGACAATAACAAACTTTAGAAGTTGAGCCCGTGCACGTGGTGTATAATTTCAAGCGAAGTCTAAATAGTTCACTGTCTTTATCCATAATATGAATGCAGATATTGCGGAGAATCTCAGTGAGATTTCTCACACAGGAAAGGTGAGATTCTCGAAGACCTTCTGTCCTAACTGAATTTCCGCGATGCCAAGTCTAACTGCCTTGAATGTGTTCGTCTGCAGGCTAGTAAATCCCAGGCATCAGCTAGCCTCAAACCTGCGCTAGCACCTCATAATAAGAGTGCCAAAAGCATAGAAGAGACTTACCAGAAGCTTTCTCAGCTTGAGCATGTTCTCCTCCGCCCAGACACATATATCGGGAGCACAGAGAAGCAGCAGCAGCAACTCTGGGTTCATGATGGAGAGGGGATGGTGCTTAAGAATGTAAATGTTGCGCCTGGTCTTTACAAGATATTTGATGAAATTCTTGTCAACGCTGCTGATAATAAAGTCAGAGATGCAACTATGGACACTGTTCGAGTGGATATTGACGTTGTCAAAGGCTGCATTCGCATCCTCAATAATGGTGCTGGTGTACCTGTGGAAGTTCATAAGGATGAGAAGATTTATGTTCCAGAGCTTATCTTTGGCAATCTTTTAACCTCCTCCAATTATAACGACACTGAAAGAAAGGTCACCGGAGGGCGCAATGGGTTTGGTGCCAAGCTTGCGAACATCTTCTCAAAAAAGTTCATAATAGAGACGTGCGATGGCAAGCGTAAGCGTCGGTACAAGCAGACATTCACTAATAATATGTCCAAAAAGACTGATCCCGTCATCACGGACTGCGCTGCTACAGATAACTGGACGTCTATTACATTTTATCCAGACCTAGAAAGGTTTGGAATGGACGAGCTGGAGGAAGACACGGTTCAGCTCATGCACAAGCGCGTCTATGACTTGGCTGGTGTCTTGGGAAAATCTGTTAATGTCTATCTGAATGGTACAAAACTCCCAATAAAAGAATTCAAGAACTATGTAGAACTCTACCTCGGCAAGCCGACTGCAGAAGGAGCCCCTCCTCGCCTCTATGAGCGCTTTGGAGATCGCTGGGAAGTCTGTATTTCAACAACAGAGGGACAATTCCAACAGGTCTCATTTGTCAACTCCATATGCACTAGCAAGGGGGGAACCCATGTTAACTACATAGCAGATCAAGTGGTCAAGCATCTGGTTGAGAGTCTTACAAAGAAGCACAAGAAAGCCAATGTTAAGCCATTTATGGTGAAAAACTATCTCTGGGTATTTGTCAACTGCTTAGTAGAGAACCCAGCATTTGACTCTCAGACAAAAGACACCCTGACCCTCAGATCATCGTCATTTGGGTCCAAATGCGAGTTACCAGATGCCTACTTGAAAAAGGTCGGCAACTGTGGCGTTGTAGACCTCATTCTCAACTTTGCCAACTTCAAAGCCAACAATGAACTCAAGCGGACTGATGGAGCCAAGAGGCAACGTTTAGTGGGTATTCCCAAGCTCGATGACGCCAATGATGCTGGTGGGCGCAATTCAGAACATTGCACCCTCATTCTCACTGAAGGAGATTCGGCTAAATCCCTGGCAATCAGTGGTCTCAGTGTTGTTGGTAGGGATCGGTTCGGAGTGTTTCCACTGCGTGGCAAGCTATTGAATGTGAGAGAGGCCAGCGCTGCCCAGATTTCAGGCAATGCTGAGATCAACAACATCAAGCAAATCCTCGGCCTTCAACATGGAAAAGTGTATGCCGACTCCAAGTCCCTCAGATATGGCCATTTGATGATTATGACAGATCAAGATCATGATGGTTCCCACATCAAGGGGCTCATTATGAATTTCTTTCACACATTCTATCCATCTCTGCTCAAAGTTCCAGGCTTTTTAGTAGAGTTCATCACCCCCATCATCAAGGCCACCAAAGGCAGGGAGTCAATTAGTTTCTATACCTTGCCAGAGTATGAAAATTGGCGTGAGTCTGTCAACGCCCGTGGATGGAAGATCAAGTACTATAAGGGTCTGGGTACTTCCACAGCTGCAGAAGCAAAGGAATACTTTGCTGCCATTGTATCTCACCGTAAAGAATTCACATACGAGGGCCCCCAGGATGATGATGCACTCGAGATGGCATTCTCCAAAAAGAAAATAGAAGAACGTAAGGATTGGTTGCGCAATTATGTGCCTGGAACATTTTTGGACCATACTGCTGAAAACATCACCTACCACGAATTTGTCCACAAGGAGCTCATTCTCTTTTCCAGGGCAGACTTGGAACGTTCTATTCCCTCCATGGTAGATGGATTGAAGCCAGGTCAGCGCAAGATTCTGTACGCCTGTTTTAAGCGCAATCTCAAAAGTGATATAAAAGTGGCCCAGCTTGCTGGATATGTGGCAGAACATTCAGCGTACCACCATGGTGAAGCATCTCTTGCTTCCACCATTGTGGGTTTGGCTCAGGACTTTGTTGGGTCAAACAACATCAATATCTTGGTTCCTCAAGGACAATTTGGTACTAGAATTCAAGGTGGAAAGGATGCAGCATCTGCACGTTACATTTTTACCCGCCTGTCTCTGCTTGCACGCCACCTCTTCAATGAATTTGATGATTGCTTGCTGAGCTACCTCAATGAAGAAGGTCAGCGTATAGAGCCAGAGTGGTATGTACCAATTCTTCCAACTGTGCTGGTGAATGGTGCTGAGGGCATTGGTACTGGGTGGTCTACCTCAATCCCCAACTTCAATCCCAGGGAAATTGTTGTGAATTTACTGAGGATGCTGGATGGGGAAGATCCTTTGGTCATGGCACCCTATTACCGTGGGTTCCAGGGCTCAGTGGAGGAACTCAACAGCCGTACTGCTAGTCGATCTTACCAATTGACTGGTGTGATTCATCAGATCAACGATACTACTCTGGAAATTTGCGAATTGCCAATTCGGAAGTGGACTCAGGATTATAAAGAGTTTCTTGAAGAGTTGGTGAAGCCTGAAGATAAGAATGTTCAGCCATTCATTACAGATTACAAAGAGCATCACACTGATGTGAGTGTCAAGTTTGTTGTCACATTGAGTGAGGCAAAAATGAAGGAAGCGCTTGCAACTGGGCTCCTGACCAAATTCAAGCTGAGTACAAAGATTTCCTGCTCCAATATGATGCTCTTTGGGCCAGATGGGGTGATTAAGAAATATGATAGCCCTGAAGATATCCTCACTGAATTTTATCACCTGAGACTCGACTATTATGCCAAGCGCCGTGCTGCTCTGTTACGGGCAGCTGAAGCAGACATGCAGCGCATAGACAATAAAGTGAGGTTCATCTTGGCAGTCGTCAATGGTGAGCTTGTCATCAGCAATCGTAGGCGTGCTGATGTGGAAGCAGAGTTGGAACAAAGTGGATATGACAGATTGTCCAACAAAGCAAAAGTAATAGCTTCTAATGCTGCGCCTGTTGAAGAATCAGAGGAGGAGGCAGCTGATGAGGGTTCTTATGACTACCTCATGTCCATGTCCTTGGGCAGCTTGACCTTGGAAAAGGTGGAGTCCCTGAGAGCAGAGGCAGAAGAGAAGAGGGCTGCTGTTGAGGAATTACGAGGCACAACCGAACAGCAGATGTGGAAGCATGATTTGGAGGTGTTTTTGGAGTCTTATGACACTTGGGAGGATGAAGCAGCCAGAAAGGAGGCCCAATTGGCTCGTCAGCAGGCAAAGGCACGAGCTGCAAATGCCAAGAAACAAGCCAAACAGACCAATAAGGGCAAAAAGAAGAAGGGCAAGAATCAGTGGAGCGAAAGTGATAGCGATGAGTTCTCCAGCTCAGACGAAGATATCTCAGAAGATGAAGATCTGGTGGCGCCCTTGAAAAGGGCAGCTACTGCTCCACCCAAGAGACCAGCCATGCGCCCTGCTGTGCCAGCATCCAGCTCCATGGATACCACCACGACTGCGAATGTGGGCATCAAAAAGGTGCCTGCAGCTAAGAAGCATGTAGCTGCCCCATCAATACAAGCTTCTGCTCCACCCCCACCAGCAGAGGAGGAGATGTCTCTGATGGCCCGCATGGCCATGCGAATGGGAGAGATGAAGATTGCTGCAGCCCCGGTTGCAAAGCCTAATACCAGCAGTGCTGGTGGTGCACCGACGATATCTCGCCCTGCAAGGCCCGCTGCCAAAAAGGTAGTGACACAGGCTGCTGACAGAGAAGAAGAGGAGGATGACCTTGGAATGAGTGATGCTGACAGTGAAGTCAACTCACCGGCTATGGTTCCAAAGCCCAAAGCAAAGGCGGCAGCAAAGCCAAGCAACCTGGGCAAGGCCCCCGTTGCAAAAGTACCCATTGCACCCAAGCAAAAGGCAAATGTCAGTGAGAGTGAGGATGAGGAGGCGCCAGCACCAACAGCTCCGAGAGCTGCTCCTCCCAGAAGAGCTGTTGCCCCCAAAACCTCGTATGTCGAGGATGATAGTGAGGAAGAAGAGAATAGTTCAGAAGAGGAAGAAGATGATTACTACCCCTCCGATTAGATCAAAGAATACTGTGTGCCGTCAATCATCGCTGTAAGAGCGCGAGTATTACATCAAATTGTAGGTGCGTGTGGATATATATATATATGTGTACTTTCATGTGTTCATTTTTATGCTGACACCTCAGCTTTCTCTTCTTCTTTAGCAGTCTCCAAAATGTGTTTTCCATACAAAGCATTGTCTACTTGGTGAATTAAAGATGCCAGAAATCTAATTGGCGCAGCTCTCCTGACAGTTTCCAGTTGAGAAAAGCCGCCCTTGGCATCTGTTCTCATTGCCCATTGATATCCGCTCTCCATAAGAGCTTCCACTTCCAACAAGGAAGAAAGTTTTATGAAATCCAACCTTGAATATTCAAGTTGGTCATCTAGGAAGTAATCTACAAGGCATGCCTCTCCTTGACATTGCAGAAGTTCGCTGTTGCTGCCAGTTATAAAATCCCAGGCGCTGCCGTCTAGGTACTGCCCGCCTTTATATGTGAACAAGGGCCTTCCATCGAGAAAAAAGGGAATGTGAACAGAGGCCATCAAGGCATCAATCAAATCTTCCTTATCCTCAAATGTATCTATGTAACGGAGTCTCAATCGTGGAGATTGAGTGACAACAATTTTGATCTTTGTCCTCGTGCAACGATCTGCGGCATCTGCAGGAAGCAACTCCCGCAACCAGTTCCTGATGAGCTCTCCCCAGATACCTGCAAGTCCTAGGGGTCGCTCAAAAACTCCAGCTTCTGAAGCTAGACGATGTGCAGCTTTCAAGGCATCCTTTGGCTCCACCCCACAACACAGGAGGGCAGCAACAAGAGCGCCAGCCGAAGCCCCTACGTGCTGCACTTTGGACAGGTCATAGTTTTGGATGAGATACTGAGCAGCACCCAGCTCCCAAAAAAAGTAGATGCCACCTCCACACCATGATATTGTAGGCTGTGTTACTTGGTCGACAGGTTGTGAAGCTAAAGGTAGGGGCCAGGGCCACGACCATTTTGACCGAGAGGTGGGTGGGGGTGCTTCCTGAGATGGTTCAGGTGCAGGTAAAGACCATGGCAAAACTTTTGAGATAATCGCCGGTAATTGTATGGCAGGTGATAAAGCTGCTCTTGTTGTCACGCTTTTTCGGCTTTTGGTTCGGACCCTGCCATTAGTTTGAAAGTAGTTCGACGCCCATCCTTGTGTAATTACTCCCACTTGTGCCTTCAAGACCATTTAACATATATATGCTTCTACTTTAGGTATATAGCTTCAATTCTAAGAATTCAAGCTCAAGCAGAATTTGCTGAAGTGATCGATGGCAACGTAATCCTCAGTAACAGCCTTGGAGAGCAAAACTTATAACGAAATGAGAAAAGGAAATGATGAATACCAAAAAAAATCGCATGCATTGCAAATATGCCAGTTGTATTCCTTCCGCGCCTTTTCATCAGCGCCTCCCCAGCTACCATGACTCCCTTCTAGACTCCCTTCTACCGTTTCCAGGGATTCTCGAGCTTCAAAAGGAACCCATCATCCAGCTAAGTAATTTCAGATTTTTGATATGATATCAAACAGCATGCTCCTCATCAACTTCTGCAGCACCAATATCTGCAAATAAGCCTTCAGCATCTATTCCACTGCTGGATGCCACTGGAGATCCTCCTCTCCCTCCGTGCTCCTCTAGGGTGCCAGCTGCTTCTAGCTGAAGCCGTACATTCTGAATGGCAACCAATTCCTTTGCATCTACTACCTCTGCATACTTACTGGCCTTTCCAATAGAACCATCCTCCACCTGCGCAGCCTCCTCAGCAGCTTCCCTTATCGGTTTCAGATCAAAGTCCATTCGGTGCTTGGCTCCCTTCTTTGACTGTGACAGTATTTGTTTCATTGTACTTGGAGTGGGAAGCTCAGGTGTATGGCTCACAGTATCCGCCTTCACCATCCAAGGATGTTTCAAAACCTCAGCAGCAGTCGGTCGTGCAGCAGGATCCACACGGAGCATTGTATGAATCAAATCCTTGGCATCCTCGCTTACATCCTTCCAAACAGTACCCTCCATGGTAAATCGTCCCTCTACCGCAGCTCTATGCACACTGTCACTTGTTGCACCACCAAATGGTACTTGACCACACAGGAATATGTACAGGACCACACCCAAACTCCAAATGTCCACACTCTGACCGTATTTTCTTCTCAGACACATTTCAGGAGCCATATAATACGATGTACCACATGGCGTAGATCCCCCCCATTCAGGAGAGTAATCTACTTTGGCTAAATCATAGTCCATGATCTTCACCTGATGATGGTTCGATCCAGTGCCAGTGCCAGCAGCATCATGCTGAAACTTCTCTACGTACATTAGATTTGATGGTTTCAGATCTCTGTGTACTATACCCAAGCTATGCAGATGGGCTACACCTTCTACCACCTGCTTAAATATCACTTTGGCATCTACTTCTGTCAATTTTCCCTTCTCTACGATCCAATCATAAAGCTCACCCCCCTCCATGAGTTCCATTATGAGTTCGATGCTCCCGTCCTTGGAGTCGAAAAAATAATCATGGAGTGAAGGTATAGCAGGATGCGGGTCTTTAGCACATATTTGTAGGATTCTCAGTTCATTATGCATTGCTTTGCTAGCTTCTACACTCTTCTTTTGACGTCGCGTTTTGTACGCAAACTTACCCGGCTCATACAAGCTTTGGCATTCATACACGGTGGAAGTAGCCCCCTCACCCCAGTGATCGCCAACTTTATAATAATCACACACTCTTCTAAAAAGTCCTGGCACTCTGCCCAAAGCTACAATCCAAGAGTCTTTTTCTTCAGCCGTGGGGACAGAGACTGTCGTCGGAGGGCCTTGCCCTGGAGTGAGCACAAATTCCTTGGGCTTGCCAGCCACCAAGTGAGTTCCTACAAGGTTTATTTTGCGTAAGGGTGGGCTAGAGATACCCTTATCAGGATCGTAAATGCACATATAGTGCCCATCCAGGACAATGAAGGCATCATCACCCACTCCCATCTCTTTGAAGAACGACCCCCCCGTCTTGACCTTGCAGAACCCCTGAGTTCTTGGGGTCACTTTCTGCTTGGCTACCTTTTCGCTCCCAGCTTTGGACTTGAATTTAGCTTCCCTTTCAAAGAAGGAACCAGGAATTGGAGCAGCATTGGATATGCGAGCTGAGAGTTGTTGGTTGAGTTGGATGGGCGATTGGTTGGCCGTCGTTGCCTGCAGACACTTTGTCGTTCTGAGCCTTAATTCCTCCGTAACGAGTCGCTCTTATCTGTTTAATATAGATCACCTCTTTTTCAGTAAGCTCAGGCAGAGCTGTTTTCGCTCCCATTATATTTTTCAAGAATCTCATAGTAAGAGATCTACGTCAAGAGTCAAACAATAGTGCTTGATTCCAAATATCCTAAACATTTTCAGAACAACCATATGTGAAAAATAGTTGAATGGGGAATGCAGGAATAGTCTCTCCAGCATGGTGTTTCAGCAACAATCACCCCTGCACACGCTCGAACACACACCAACCAACCACCAGGTCATTCGCTTAAAAGTGGCACATGGCAAATGTTCTGAAAGAGGGATTGCTCAGAAGAGATCTTCATTCAAAATTCGACAAACAGTGCCGCAAATCAATCACGAGCAAGGAGGGTTAATTGCATCTCGCTTTTGTTTAAGGGCTCTGCGACATACTGACAGAGTTGTGTGACCAGCCAGGATTCGATGAGCTCGCGCGACAACCTAAACCGTTGATGATGCTTGCTCCGCAACCTTTATTCAACCATTCTTCAGAAGCATGATATCAAATAAAATTTTATTGTCAAAGAGAGGGCCATGGCCAGTTAGGTTTGGGTTTATCCCAAACTCCCGGACAGCGAGACATCGCGTTCCGGTGTATGCGGCAGGAAGAAGAAAAATTGCAGTATCTGAACCGCTTCCATCTCCTCCACCACCACATCCAGCCTTGAAATGGGCTATCGGGGCAGGACTTGCACTCACTGCTGCTGCCGCCCTTCATCTCATGTGGAGGCTTGCCAGCAGAGTACGTCGTAATAATATCTCCCCCATCTCTCTCGCTGAAACATCCATGGATAAGCTTACTATTGCTTCGCTTGCACCACTATTACTAGCAGCAGAGACTGGCATTGATGATGCAGAGTACGAGTTTTTAACAGACAAAGAACTGGAAATGACTGAATGTAACCTGCGGCTGCTGGTTCAGCAGATGGACATGCAATTAAATGACATGAAAGACAATCTGTATGGAAGAATCAGTGACGACAGCATTGAACCTGAAGCAGAAGCCGAGGAGGATGAATGGCAAGTATTTTCCAAGTTATCACCTGTTGCGGATGATTCTGAACGAAGGACATACAGATCACTCCTGGTGAATAGATCCCTTCAAATGGCAGCCCTCACTCACATAACTAAACAAATGAACCTGAGAGCACAAAATAGTCTCACAGAGAGCACATCTGCACAGGTGCAACTTCAGAATATGTCGAAGACGGTAGTTGGGCTTGATATTGCTGGCGCTAGCATTCCCCACCCTAAAAAGGCACTGAATGAAGACGCCTATTTTGTAAATTGTACAAAGAAGGCATTTGGTGTGGCGGATGGAGTTGGAGGGTGGAGTACAATGGGCATAGACCCCTCAGAGTACCCCCGTCTGTTGATGTCTGCCTGTTTGGAAGAGAGCACAGCATCCCAGGATCCTCTAGGAATTCTACATGCAGCATTTGCAAGGACGCATGTGCCAGGCAGTTGCACAGCTGTGGTTGTAACGATTGATAGCAATAGCATCTTGCACACAGCGACAATTGGCGATTGCGGTGTCAAAGTCGTCAGACAAGGTGAGGGGGTGGTTTTTCAAACTGACATTCAAGAGCATGAGTTCAACCAACCATTTCAGCTGGCCAGTCCCCAGCATTTGCCTAGCAGCACCCCAGAAGATGCAGTGTTAAACACATTCCAACTACAGGTTGGAGACGTTGTTATATTGGGTTCTGATGGACTTTGGGACAACATTTGGAATGAAGAAGTGTGCACGTTGGTCGCAGATGGAATTGATGATGTGGCAGTCATGGCAACTGCACTCGTTCACCAAGCTTCATTGCATGCGGCTGATGAGACTTACAGATCGCCATTTGCAGTGGAGAGCTTTACCAGAAGATCTGGAGTGCTGGCCAGGATTCTCTCATCCCCTCCCACTGGAGGAAAATTGGATGACATAACGGCGGTCGTCGCAAAGATATAAGGACATAGTAATTACAACATAACCACAGAAAACTGAAAAGCTGAGAACTGTATATGAACGACCTCCATTAGATATAAAAACCAAAATTGTGTGTGAGAGAGATATGTAAAGCAAAGAAAGAACAGAATAGTAGTCAGCCCAAAAGCCAAAGGGCCACAAAGTATTTTCATCAAACGTACTCTCTCCCTCCAATGTGGTAAAGGCAATGAAATGTGAACAAGGGTGTAGATTCATGCAAGAACAACAGCTACAAGGTCAGCATGGCATAATAATTATGAGGCATAGCTCCATCAGGTAAGACAGCCCCTACACTGAGCTGAGGAACCAATGTAGGGTGTACATTGGAGGACAGTCGAGTAGGAGTTGCCGCTCCCTTGCCATTCAAGGGTTGAGGCCCTTGCTGAACCATAACATGCAATAATTTATCTCCTGTACTTATTCCATTCATAGTCTCTTGAGCAGCTCGTGCTGCCTCAGGTGTTGCAAAGTTAACAAATCCAATGCCATTGCTCTTGCATGTCATTTCATCGATCAATATCCGGACAGAAAGTATTGCTCCAAATCGAGCGAATTTCTCATACATCCATAACTTGTCTGCATCTTCAGGCATTCCCTTAATATATATTGAGCAACCACGACCTTGATGCCCATTTGATGGAGCAATAGCTCCAGGTTGAAGCGCCCAACCCATTGGGCCACTTTCGCTGAAAACGCTCTCACTACTCGAATTTCCAGACGCACGAAGCAGAGAAGACTGTAAAACAGAAGTAGGTATATCTCCCCCAAACTGACCGACTTGACACAAGGTTAAATCCATTATCTGGCGCTGTAGCTGATCAGCAAGTGCTGATTGGCCAAAAACTGGAGCGACAGGTTGTGTAACAGCCCCTTTCACGCCAACCCTCTCCTTCCTTGCTGCCTTGGCAGCTTTTTCAGAGGGTGAATCTGCAAATCGAGCAAGCATGGGCTGACTACCCCCAGGAGGAATGCATCCATTGAGGGCAGTAATCGCTGCTGCTGCCTTTGCCAAAGATTCCAGCTGCAAGAGGGCTCCAGTACCACGATATGATTCAGTGCTGGGAAATATTTTCATGTC
This sequence comes from Axilococcus clingmanii, assembly GCA_019693495.1. Taxonomy (NCBI): domain Eukaryota; kingdom Viridiplantae; phylum Chlorophyta; class Chlorophyceae; order Chlamydomonadales; family Chlorococcaceae; genus Axilococcus; species Axilococcus clingmanii. Next base: position 177,354 of record JAAMXV010000668.1, read on the forward strand.
CAAAATCGGAAGAAAAGGTAAGAACATGGAAATGACATCCTCTTTTGTATAAAGGTGTGGAAGCCCTCTACAATATACCCATTCTGAGGGGATTTGACCACTTTGAACTTTGGGAACAACGTCAGCATCAGCGAGCTTGACCACGATGGGCTGCCCATCCAAATATGTTCCATTCAGGGTATGAATGGCATTTGCTGCGGAAGCTGGATGAGTATACCGAATAAGACAGTGTGGTTGTCCTACTCCAACAGGTTTATTCAGACGAAAGCTATCAATTTCACCAAAGGGCCTGAAAAGTTCCAACAGCTCATGCTCGTTGAGTTCACTATAACCAGTTGGCAACCGTACATATATATTTCCGTGTGGGAGATCACACATAGTGTATTATATTAACTTTGAAAGTAAGTAGTTAGTATAAACAGGCGAACTGCGTCGGAAACGGGAATGTGGTCATTACGTCATCTGACAAGGATTGCGTGTACACGGTACGGAATCGATATTGCTCCCTGGTATTGATTCAAGCACATCTAAGTATGCAGTGCATAAAAGACAGATGAAACAACGATCCTCCATACCTTTATAATTTTCGGTTTTCGTTCCTTGACGCCCCCACGGCTGATTACCCTCTCGTTTGCATTTAAAAATTATATGTTAAATTAATGATACTAGTTTAAGTGAATTTACTGATCAAGACCCAATTTAGCTAGCGAGCACTCGGAAGCGTCGATGAACGTAATTATATGAGGCGATGTATGTCATGCAGTACCAACGTAGTGCAAG